>JAPCYS010000873.1:0-16313 GCA_028641055.1 Alopecurus myosuroides
CTTCTTCGTTGGGGCAAATTAATTTGATTGTGTTGTGAAGATTCCACGTTGCTGATCAACCGGTAGTGCGCAGATGAACAACAAAAATATTATAAGGAACACCGCTTTTCACAAAAAGTAATACACTTATGGGAGCAAATTAATAAATTGCATGACTATGCTAAAAAAATTGTGCTCTACTTATAATGTTACTGATTGCTTTGATAAATCTTGCTGCTGTAGGAGGTATAAACACCTCCCTTTTCAATGTGAGTATAATGATGATGTTACCATATTTTCTTATGTTAAGGGAAATTATGAATTATATGATGTGGAACAAATTGAAGAATTTATTGCTTGGAAGGGTGCATTCGAAATTGCCTATTTACTTGAAATTGTTGATGATGCATCATATAAATAATTGATTTATGCTATACTTGAATATTGCTTTGATAATTACAAGGATTGTAATTACTACATAATGGAATATCTTAATAAATGCTCTCAACCTAAGGAAGAGACTAATGCCTTGCAGAAACCTATGGAAAAAGAAACCGCTGAATCTGGAAGCTCATTGGATGAAAAAGAGGAGGAGAGTGATGATTAAGAGGAGGAAGAATGGAGCTACCCATGTCTACCTCCCAATGAGAGTAACTCTTTAACTCATACATTATTTGATGAAAGTGATGATCCTATTGATTCTTTTGAAATATCACTTTTTGATGAAATTGATACTTGCTATACTTGTGATCTTGATACTACTATGAATGAAACTTGTCAGAATGATATTGCTATTTTTATTTATGATAATCCATGCTACTTGGATAAATCCTATGATAATCCTCTATTTATTCCAACTATTGGTATGCATGAGAATGAGGAAGTTTGCTTAGAAAATTTATATGATAATGCTCTTAATGATGGTCCTAGGTTACTTGATGTTATAAATTATAATGCTACTGAAAATAGGATTGCTATAATGTGTCCTATAACTTTTATGAGTGATCAATCATCTTGTTTTGCTATTGCTAAAAGTGGGGAAAAAGAGGAGCTGATTTTAAATCTTGGTCCCACTGTTTTTGAGCTTGATATAAATTGTGTGCTTTTAGACCATGACAAACATGCTTTATGTGATAATTATGTTGTTGAGTTTGTTCATGATGCTACTGGAAATTATTATGAGGGATGAAAACATGGTAGTAGGAATATCCATGTTACTAAAACACCTCTCTTTTATTTGAAAGTTTTGAAGTTGCTCTTGTTCTACCTTCCCATGGTTACTAGTTTGGGCTTCTTTAATTTATTTATTTACAAGATTCCTATGCTTAGGAAGTGGGTTAGACTAATTTTTTTTATACTTTCTTCTTGATGATCTCTTTTTCTTAATTCATATTTCTTATGAGAGCATCTACTTGATTCCACTGTTCTGGGCCTAGCTAAAAGGCGTTAAAGAAAAACATTTCTTGGGAGATAACCCATGGTTTTATTTTTTCTTTGTTTTTCTTTGTTTTCTTTGAATCAAGGGGTTGAATACCTATGTAAAAACTCCTTTGTATCTTTATTTTCACGTTTTAGTTGTGCCAACTAAAGTTTCTGACGAGCGTTGGAGTTGGTGTTTGGATTTCCACGCAGGAAACAGATTTCTTCTGTCGACCGTAAAAAATTGTATAATTCACAGAAAAAACAGAATGACCTGAAATCTCTTCTTCTTATTCCTCGGCTAATTCCGCAAATTTTTCGTTCTTTAATTTTTTTCGATCTAAGCAACGTAAGTGCCCCGAAAAAATTTCATCTTTACAAATTGTTCTCATTTTGACATATTCTGTCATTTTTCTTGCATTTGATCTTTTACAATGTCAAGTGGATTTCGTTTCTTCACGAAACATCTGTGTCTGTAGCTAATGTTTAAAAGTATCAATAGCACTTGTTCCCTTACAGAACCCATGTATTTTTTTTGCTGCACTAACCCTCTAATGCGAATTACTCTTTGATTGTGGTGTGAAGGAAGTTTTCAAGGGTCAAGAGAAGAGGGTGATATATGTGATCAAGAAGAGTGCAAGGTCAAATCTAGGGGTTGCCCCCATGTATCATCCAAGAATATTTTAAGAAGACTCAAGCATCTAATCTTGGGGATGCCCATGGCATCCCCTTCTTCATCAACAATCTATCAGGTCACTTCTGGTGAAACAATATTTGTATTCGGTCACATCGTATGAAGTTTACTTGGAGCATCTGTTTGTTTTTCTTTTGTTTTATTTTCTTTTCCTGTGTTTTCTTTTGTTTTCCTTGCTGCAATAATATAGTTGGACCCTAGGATTCCTTGTTTGGGGCACAGACGCGCTCCGCTTTTTCGTTTGAATACTTGCTATGCTAGTATTCTTAGTTTTTCTTCTAGCTGCTGCAAAATTCTTGTTTAGCTCTTGTTTTCATTGCATCTCTTGTTCAGAGCTGTTAGTTTTAGTAGTGTTATGTGAGTACTCTCATGTTTTCTTTCTGTAGCATTTAGAGAGTTTTTGTTAAAGCATGTTTTGTGTGGTGCTTGTTGGGAAAAGAAACTACTGCTTGTAGTCGAATTTATAACGATGCAAGTAGAAGCTTGTATAGATTGTGGCTAGACTTTTCATATCATGCTAGATGTTATTTTTATTCTAAAGACTTGTGGTTATTTAGTAGCATGATTAGCCTCAAATAGATGAGAATTTTTAATGTGCCATTGAAAGAATCATGTGTTGTTCTTGTCATATTGAAGAATAAATTTGTGGTGTTCTCCTTTGAATGTTTTATTTGGTTGACTTGGCGCATGATCACACCATGTTTATGACTATGAACCAGTCACTTATAGCCTCTATGATCATTTAGTTTTTGAACTTGTGGTACCACTTATGATTTGAGTAATGATGTTTATGTCGCTATGCATGATTATGGCTCTTATACTCTCTTGATTTGTCGCTCCTAATCTTTTGCTAGCCTCCACATGTACTGAGTATGAGCTCTACTCGTGCATCCAACTCCCAAAAACCAAATTTTACCAAATTTGTCCATCATACCTACCTACATGTGGTATTTAACCGCCACTCCAAAGTAAATTGCTCATGTGTTATCTTTATAACTTTCAAAATTACTCATGTTTTGTGCTCCTGTTTTAGCTCATGAGGACGTAAATAGAGAATCTTTATCTCACTTGTTGATTGGACTTTCACACCCTGAACTAGTGGCTTCATCCACTTATCCAATTGATAGAAGAGCTGGCAGCGGGGTGCCCAACCCAAAATTAATAACAATAAATTATCTTCACTATTTTTGCCCCTGATTTATCAGTCAAAGCATAATTGTGTAAACAAAAGAGAAAGGGGGATGAACATCTACCCAGATGCGTACTTCTATGGGAGCTTCTCTTGTGAAATCTAGTTGGCTTTTGACATACTGTATTTTCTGTTTACCATTCGTTGACATAATCATACACCTATCTAAAAAACATAGACACTCCTCCACGGTATGTGATTGTTTTTAGGCAACCGAGGATTTGGATAGCCTTGGTTTGTGTAAGATGGATGGGAGGAGTTTCAAGCTTCTTATACTTATGTTTAACAAAATAAAATCTCTAGCACATGAGTTGATCCCTGCTTCCCTCTGCGAAGGGCCTTTCTTTTACTTTTATGTCGAGTCTCCATCTTCTAACTTTATGCACAATTGAGGGAGCATAGTTTCCATTATGAAAGCTTCGCCCTCACTTCACTGAACTTATTGGAAATGCCTAGGACAGAGTTCATTCACTTGCCCAGCAGCCCTACTCCTCATAGTTGATCCGAATTTCTATCCCGAGAGAGAGGTAAGTAGGCCATTGAAGCCTTAATTAAGCCTGTATTCTTCTATCTACGATATTCTATCCATGAAAGGGAGAAGATTAAGTCGAAGTGTGTGTTGAGGTGCAATCCCTATTACGATGACAACCTTTTTCGGAGTGTTTCCGGATCATATCTATTCTTCTCGGGTACTCTTTCTTAATGAGAAAATCATAACTTGATCCGATCCTTATGTCGCACAGTGGTGTCCCAGGCTAGGGCTGCAGGTCCAGCATAAGGCCAAAGAAATGTCTCCACCTGCTGCCAACAGTCTGTCTTTCTTCGGAATTCTACTGAACGGGTCGATCCTCCCCTCCGTTTGTTTTAGCAACTTATCCTAAGGTCTCTTCGCCAAGAACTCTCCGGCAACGACAGAGGAACTAACCTGCCTGCAGTGGCGGGGCGGCTTTTTTTAGGCTAGTTCCTTTCCTTGTCGAGATCCTCCTATCCATTATGGCCTTGTTGTATCTTTCTTTCTTGTGGGTCAGGGTTGGTTCATTATCTTATCTGACCTTAGTTGCCTTAGTTGCTAGGAAAGTAAAAACTGGTTTTGTTTTGAATTGACATAGAGAAAGATTTCTCGCGTTCCCTTAATTCAGGAATAGGTGGCGAAGGCTACTTGGCGGACTATATATAAAGGAAAGGGGTGATTTTTCCTTTACGGCAATAAGAGTTGATTCCCTTGCTCTCCGCCCACAGGATTTGGAAAGTGCAATTTAGAATTCCGCGTTTGCTGGTGACGTCAAATCCCTTCCTATTTGACCCAGAAACAGTATTAATTGATTCATGATGTGTTATTGCTTGTTCTCTAATTATTCTTTCTAGTCTTCCTCATGAACTTTGAAGGTGTCCTAGCATTTATGTTTTCCCCAATCTTAAGGACTATCGAAATATCACTTTGCCATGTTTTCTCTATACTTGAAACAAACCTATATCTTTCATTGCATTGTTATTCACGATCTTTTATTTGTGTTACTTCTCATGATGCAAGGTGATTACTATGGTTTATTGTTAAAATTCTATCTACCTTGCTTGTGTTGAAGTTCTATGATCTCATCTTACTTATGCTTTTACATTATTGATGATCAAGTTTATGTTGGTAGCATGTCACCTCAAAAATTGTGTTTTTATCGTTTACCTACTCGAGGACGAGTACGAACTAAACTTGGGGATGTTGATACGTCATAAACGTATCCTTAATTTCTAATGTTCCATGTTGTTTTCATGTTGTTTCCTACATGTTTGATATACACTTTATGTCATTTTTATCGATTATCCGGACTAAACTATTGACAAGATTCCACAGAGCCAGTTCCCTATTTTCTGTTGTTTTTAGTTTCAGAAAAGTTGTTCTGGAAATATTCCCGGAATTGGAAAATTCGAAGTCCGGAAGTCCTAGAATTCCCGAAGGTTCCACTGAGTCCCGAAGCGGCCCGGAGAGCGGCCACAGGGGGGCCACACCATAGGACGCCCCCCCCCCGGCCGCGCCATGGGGTGATGTGGGGCCCACAGGCCTCGACCGCCTATGTCCTTTCGCCAATTTATACCCTAGACATATCAACCCTAAAAATATACCACTTCGTCTCGAGAAACACCCGAGGCCGCCGTCATCGTCATCCCGAGATCGGGAGGGTTCTGGAGCTCTCCCCGGCACCCTGCCGGGAGGGGAATTCATCACCGGAGGGGTCTACACCACCATGCCCTCCTCCGAAGTGATGTGTGAGTAGTTCATCCCTGGACTACGGGTCCATAGCAGTAGCTAGATGGTTGTCTTCTCCACTTTGTACCTCATGTTTACATCTCGTGAGGTGCCCCAAATGATCGAGATCATCTTTATGTAATGCTACATGTGGTGTTTGCTGGGATCTGATGAATGTTGAATGCTATGTCTTCTGATTATCAATATATCATGTTATCTTCATGCTTATGTTATTTATCATTTTGCATCCTCTCCATTATTAGTAGATGCTCTGGCCAAGTAGATTCTAGTAACTCCAAGAGGGAGTATTTATTCTCGATAGTGGGTTCATGCCTCCTTTGCATCTGTGCTCGAGTGACAGAAACGTGACGGATGGAGGATGTGTTGTTGCCATTAGGGAGAAAACAACGATGTTTACCTAGTTTACATTACACACTTTTCTTACTGCGATAATCTGTTGCTTGCAACTTAATACCCAAAGTTTGTTCGGAGGGTGGATTATTAGTCGTAGATGCAGTTGGATGACGGTCTATGTATTTTGTTGTAATGCCCGCATGAATCACATAGTAATATTTATGTCTTGCATATACACTACGGTGCAGCCTTCATTTCTGTCAATTGCCCAACTATAATTTGTTCACCACGCATGTTATTTATCTTTCACGGAGAGACACCACTAGTGAACTGTGGACCCCGGTCCATTTTCTCATACTGATAATATACACACTGCTTTCATACTTCTGCTACTGCTTTCATATTGTTTTCCACGCCATACGTTTAACCTCTTTGTGTTCATAAAAACCGGTGAGGTTGACAACCTCACTCTTTCGTTGGGGCAAAGTAATTTGATTGTGTCGTATAGGTTCCACGTTGCTGCTGAACAGGTAGTGCGCCCTGCCATCTCAACTGCATCAACCTTCAGAGATTGATTGTCCTCCTACTAATCGATTCAACATTGGTTTCTTTTCCGAGGGAAAACTTGCCGCTGCACTCTTCACAAACTTTCTCTTGGGGTTTACCAACGTCAACCATCAACCAGTTTTGTGGCGCCGTTGTCGGGGACTTCGAAGTCCTCAAGAAGCAAGCAGCCTCCCGTCAACTTTGGCACCATCAAGGGGTACCTCCTATTGGCTGTGGCGCGGCAGGAGGACATTTTCGGCATGGACCAGCGGTTTGTTCGAAGGTGTCGTGTCCACCTGCCTACTTTACCACCACTTGCACCTCGTCCGTGACTGACAGTTGTTTGTTCACTGGTCTACCTCGCCCTAGTGGGAGACTTTGTAGTATGTTGTCTGCTGATCAATGTGCTCGGTTTTGTGGATGTCGCAACGTTTGTGGCCCTCCCTTTGTTCATATAGGTAGCGGAAGGTAGTGGCCACTTGTGATCCTGGTAGCAGTGTATCGGCGGCGACTTCTTGGTCACGATTTGGAGGCCTCGTATTTTCATGGAGACCCATCCCTTTGGTTAGTTTGGTCCTTGGTGTTCCAGATGACACAGTGGAGAATCCTAGCAAAAGCTCCAGACTTATGCGCTGGAAACGGTGATACCTACGGGTGTCACTATCCTCTGGGGCGTCGTTGTGTACATCCTATCTTGGTTTGGAACCTGGGTCAAGCTCCTTTCTCATTGCTGCAGGATCGGAGGCTGAGTGTTGTTTCATTACCATCTTAGGGGAGTTGTCACGGATGGAAATGGGTACCCCGATACCTGTTAACCCGACATGTACCTGACTTAATTGGGGAGGGCCTGGTTTAAAAAAAAAACTTGTGGGTCTATTTAGCAGGACAATATCAAACCCGTCGGGTCTAGCGGGGCGGGTATGGGGTGCCAAACCTGTACCCCGCAACCCGCAGACTCGGCAACTCTAAATAGGCGCCACCTGTCAGTGTCTAAAAGCCTAAATGAAACCCTAAGTGGCCATCGGTCGGTCAGCCCACTACCCAAATCCTTACCCCACGCCCCCACTCATCCACTCGCCTTTCTTTTCCTAGTCCCCATTCTCCAACTCCCCACCTAGAGAGATGAGAGAGTCCACGACCCCGACGCTGGCACGCCGCCTCCGCCTTCCGCGGATCTTCTGCTCGCGTCGCCAGCCCGCGCGCCGCCGCCTCTCCCTCTGCGGCTCTGCCTATCGCACCGTCCGTCCACTACGCTGCATCGATACCGCCTCTGATGTCCGCATGGACACCACCTCTTCCCTCCACAGATCGAATCCATGGATCCGGTCGACGTGGACGACGAGAGCAACTCTGGAGAGTACCCTCCGCAACACGACAATGGCGCCGAGCTCACAGGCGCCACATCGACACGACCACCACCACCTGGATAGGCAATTCTCCAGAACCCGATGAGGGGAAGCGGAGCACGTCTGGTGTTCCTCCTTGGTGTCCAATCCCCGCTTCGAGCTCGACGAGATGGCAAGGAGGTGGCGCACACGACACATAGTCGTTGTTGCCGGTTGCTACGGCCGTAAGCGAGGACGTACGCCCGTTCCTTCGTCTTCCCACGATGACGTTCCAGTCAAGAAGAAGGGGAAGACCGCCGCCGTCGAGAAGGCCAAGTCTCATGTGTAAGTTCATCTGAAATTCTATGTTTAGTGTTGTTGATCTGAAGTCCAAGTCTCCTATGTTTAGTGTTGTTGATCTGAAATGCAAATTGAAATTTTGTTTGTAGAAACCTCACCAAAGAGAGTTGAGAAAGTGTTGCATATTGGTCTGCCGCAACAAAGAGAGTTAAGAAAATTGAAGAGATGGCTAAGCATAAGAGAGTTGAGATCACAAACAAGTTGAGGCTAGATTGTAAGACTAGGTGGAATACCGTTTTTATTATGCTAGACAAAACTTTGCCTTATAGAGTTGTCTTTGAGAGAGCGAAAGTAGTAGATAAGCAATATATAACATTGCCAACTTCTGATGAATGGGACTTTGCCGTTGATGGTGTACCGAGGCTTAGCTTGTTCTATGAGATAACTACATTGTTCTTAGGTAGAGATTATGTCAATACCAACGTGTTCTTTCCTAAGATATGTGAAATCAAAATGGAAATTAGGCAGTGGACAACCTTCAAATATCTGATTATCCAAGTGATATGTGGAAATATGATAGAAAATTTTGATAAATATTGGACCGATATCCAAGGGCTGATGATCATAGCTACACTACTTGACCCTGGATATAAGAGGAAATGTTGGTAGCATGTTATGCAATGCTTCATGGAGTCCTATGAATGCAATGGAAATATTGGTTCTGTTGTTGCTATTCTCCATAAATTGATCAAAGAGTATGAAGTGGAGGAAGATGAATATCAACCAGCCGGCGATTCTTCTTTGTCTTTCTTCCATAACGTTGTAGCACAACAAATACCTGCAGCGGCTAGACTCCAAGGCGAGACAGAACATTTCTTATCTGCAATTAACAAAGTTGCCGTGGTGGATTTCTCTAATACTCCCTCCGTTCAACAATAGACGACTTCACATATCTAGATATAGATGTATCTAGACATATTTTAGTGTCTAGATACATCCATATATATAAATATATATATATGTAGAAGTCATCTATTATTGAACGGAGGGAGTAGCTTCTTGGTTTCTTGTCGTACATATGCTTCTCAACCGTCAACGATTCCGTTGCCGCAATTGCCTCTCAAAATCTTAGACAGTTAGACTTGACGATAGATAGTGTGCGGGTCTTCGGGAGAAAGCTTCGGTTACCCTTTTACGTCCTCGAAATGGCGAACGTCGTTCCGTAAGCGATCGGTCAGACGAACGATCCTAAGCACAACCAATCCGCTAGGCATCCTAGCAGAACTGGGAACTTGAAATTAGCGACGCATCGGGAAAAATGGATGCCCGCGGTGGATCGATGCGCATCGTGCCAAACTTCTACACATTTGTATGAATCAATCAAAATCAATCGTTGACGTAGAAAGGTTACGCCACGGCTACGTATGTACGTACGCCCGGTAGGGGCTAGCTAGGTAGTTCTTGTCAATTTAATGCCGAAATTCATCCATATCGCGACAAGCCAGGCAAAATTCCGAGAGAAGCTACTACTTCCCCGTATTAATCGTCTCAAAGTTGGATCAAAGTGGATGTATCCAGATATTTTCTAGTGTTAGATACATCTATTTTTGTCCAACTTTAAAACGATTAATATGAAGCCGAGGGAGTAGATTTTTAATTCTAGTTTCGACCAGGTGAGCATGTCGTGGTTCTAAAATGGGTCGAGTGAGGTTAGATGGTAAGGTTTCTCCTTGTGCAAATATATACTCCCTCCGTCTCAAAATAATTGTCTCAAACTTAGACAAAAGTGGATGTATCTAGACATATTCTAGTGTAAGATACATCCATTTGTGTCTAACTTTGAGACAATTATTTTGAGACGGAGGGAGTACAAAATGACATAGAAGACTGTGTTGTACTACGGCCTTAATGGGCCAATTGTTCGTAGCGGGGTAAATGGTCCTCGCTTTTGGCATATGGATTTGTTTTCGTGCCTCATGTATTGAAACTACTTTTTATAAATTAGAATCACTACGGGTTTAAACTACTTCCTATAAGACTAAAGACATTCTTGATTCATCGGTTTGTCGGAACCAATAGAGCTTTCAAACACCGGTAGAAAATAAGCTTATAGTCCCGTTTCGCAAAGGCCATTAATCCCGGCCACGCAACCGGGACTAAATAGGCGCGACTAAAGACCCCCCCCTTAGTCGCCCCTCTTACGAACCGCGGCTAAAGGCCCGTCCACGTGGGCGGGTGGCGTGCGCCGGGGGCGGAGGACCTTTAGTCCCAGTTGGTTGCCGAGAGATTTTGCTATTTAACCTATATCTGTTGATAGTGAATCATTATAGATCACATCTGAAGGAACTATCAAATTTTATATCTAGTTTTTGTTGCATGAATTCCAATTTCCACTGCTGGGATATGTGCTATGCAGAAAAAAAATTATATCTCGTAGCACAAAATCAAGACTACTGTCGATGTGCAGGCAACCGTGAATTTTGCTTAATGGTCATTTGTTAAGAGGAAGACGTCTGTTGTGGATGCCGATTCTTGCATTTATGTTATACGTTCCAGGAATGAAAATATCTTCTAGACCGATACCGAGCACGACTCGGCCGGTTTAGGTATGGTTGTCGCATTTCTGACATGTTAACACTGGTAGAAAATAGGGCTGTAGTCCCGGTTCGCCAGAGACTGTAGTCCCGACCCAGCAACCGGGACTAGCAATGCGCGACTAAAGACCCCACTCTATAGTCGCGCTGACTGCGAACCGGGACTAAAGGCCCGTCCACGTGGGCGGGTGGCGGAGCCGGGAGGCGGAGGACATTTAGTCCCGGTTGGCCACATGAACCGGGACTAGATTTATTTCGTAATTTTTTTTAATTCATTTGGTTTCTAATTATTTTTCGCACCTTTTTCTCACTCCCTTTTTTTTCAGAATTTTTATTATTTGCTTAGTGTCTAACTACAATTATCTCTAGTCAAATTTCTTACTCGTGGTCAAACTTCCCGCTCAGTCATCCATTCTCCCACTACTCTAGCACTAGCACGCTTAACTTCCGAGTTCCATCCCGTCCCGCATACAAGTGTTTCGCACGCATGTATGTGATACTAGTATCATATCAATCATATTAACATGTTGGTCGATGTCACATTTCTTTATTGTCTGAATTTCAAATAAATCTTTTAATAAACAAAAGTAATGATGTAACTAATAATTTTGAATAAATAAATAAACATTAACTTTTTAATTTGTGTTATTTCTAAAAAATATTCAGAAAAATAAAACTAATTCATTTTAGAATCTTAAAAATAAAAATAATATATCAAAATATTCAGAAAAATAAAACTAATTCATTTTAAAATCTTAAAAATACAAATAATATATCAAAAAATTCAGAAAAATAAAACTAATTCATTTTCCGCTTTCCTAAATGCAAAATAAAATCTGATAAAATTCATGAACCAAACCATATGAAATCTAAACCATATAAAATTTGCAGATCCAAGTTTCGACTATTATTTTGGACACAAGAACTGTTTTGGCAATGACTATCTGTGAGAATGATTTGAACCTAACTTTTAAAATACATAACCAAAATGGACAAACTAAAATGTTCTCGATAGATATTGAAAAGATCTATCCATAGCACTTAGCCTCACATCAAGGTCATCAACCAAATGAAAATACATCCTTTTTAATAAAAGACCAGTAGGCTCTTCTATGATTTTTAGAATGAGTTCAAAAATGAATTTTGAAGTAAATCCAACTGGATGAGTTTGGTATTGACTAGATCTATGTTTTCCTGGCTTAGATTAATTTTTGGACCTCTAGATTTATTTTTAGTGAACAGATATAGGAACAGTAGTTTTTGGTGAACAGATATAGAAACGGTAGTTTTTCTGTTTTGTTTTCTCAATGCGTTTTTGTTTGTTTTCTTGATGTGTTTTTGTTTGTTTGTTTTGAAATGTATGTTTGACATAATATAGAAATAATATAGCTAGGAATTAATATAGAAATAATATAGAAATTAATAGAAAGACATATATCCATTACATAATATATCTATTACATATATCGAACGCAAGATGCGGTACACAAACAACATCTACTCGAGCTCCGAATAGTAGATGCGGAACAACTCGAAGGCAACGTATGCATCTATTGCTGCATACTCGAGATTGATCCGGTCCAGTGGGTTCTTCCCCCAATACATGTGATACCTCGAGGGAAAACGAGTCTTCATGGTTTTGTGGTCGGCGTGGATGAAGGCAGTTGCCATCGGAGCCATCCCGGTCTTGTGCCCGTACAGCTCATCAAAATGGATAAGGTCCTGAAGATCAATGTAGTGATCTTCAGGTATCTCAATACCCAAGCGCATCAACTTCTGCCGGTCTTGAGTGATGTCAACGCTACAGAAGTCGTACCCCTTGTTGACAAGAAAATCAACAAGTTCTGGAGATTGCTTTGAACTACTGCAACAACAAAAATAGAACACGTGTTAGATATGTTGCAACACGTGCATTTTTCCAATGCAACAAACAAATCGAAAACGCAACACTATCCTACAAGAGAGATTGTACGTGTGCGTTACCTTGCCCATTGGACGACCAAAACAATCTCCTTGAAGGCAATCTGGATGACGGCAACATCCTTCTGATTCGCTGTATACTCTAGATCAAGCCCGAAGAACTTACGGTGTTCATCGGCTTCTTCATAGAGATTGCTCAAATGGTTAAGAGCACCGGGGAGCCCCTCGCACATATTGGTGTAGGCCACGTCAAGATTCTTGCGGCATGGTGTGGCCACACGGAGAAGGTTCCAAACGGGAGAATCCATGGGTGCTTGGTGGAGGAAGAAGAGAGGAAGAAGAGAAGAGAGGAAGAAGAAACCGAGAGTCTCGGGTGCGCACTGTAGCAATGGCCTTCTGCCTCTCGCTCGCGAAATAAAACCGCGCGGGAGGCGAGCAGTTTGGATCTTTAGTCGCGGGTGGCACCGGGACTAAAGACAGGGAGGCCAGCAGTTTGGATCATTAGTCGCGGGTGGCCAGGCTAACCGGAATTAAAGCCCTCTGCATGCTTCCCAAACCGCGACGCATGACCTTCAGTCGCGGGTCGCCACCCGAACTGGGACTAAAACCCCTTTAGTCACGGTGCGCATAATTTGGGGACTGAAGGGGCGTATGGAAGGCCTTTTTTCTACCAGTGAAATTAGAATCACTACAGGTTTGATTCGGGCTGTCATATGGATACAAGCTTCAGCCAACGCATACAAGTATGAGATAGGCGCTCTATGGTGTGTTGTATTAGTTGGTTGCCGAGAGATTTTGCTATTTAACCTATATCTGTTGATAGTGAATCATTATAGATCACATCTGAAGGAACTATCAAATTTTATATCTAGTTTTTGTTGCATGAATTCCAATTTCCACTGCTGGGATATGTGCTATGCAGAAAAAAAATTATATCTCGTAGCACAAAATCAAGACTACTGTCGATGTGCAGGCAACCGTGAATTTTGCTTAATGGTCATTTGTTAAGAGGAAGACGTCTGTTGTGGATGCCGATTCTTGCATTTATGTTATACGTTCCAGGAATGAAAATATCTTCTAGACCGATACCGAGCACGACTCGGCCGGTTTAGGTATGGTTGTCGCATTTCCGACATGTTAACACTGGTAGAAAATAGGGCTGTAGTCCCGGTTCGCCAGAGCCTGTAGTCCCGACCCAGCAACCGGGACTAGCAATGCGCGACTAAAGACCCCACTCTATAGTCGCGCTGACTGCGAACCGGGACTAAAGGCCCGTCCACGTGGGCGGGTGGCGGAGCCGGGAGGCGGAGGACATTTAGTCCCGGTTGGCCACATGAACCGGGACTAGATTTATTTCGTAATTTTTTTTAATTCATTTGGTTTCTAATTATTTTTCGCACCTTTTTTTCACTCCCTTTTTCTCACTCCCTTTTTTTTCGGAATTTGTATTATTTGCTTAGTGTCTAACTACAATTATCTCTAGTCAAATTACTTACTCATGGTCAAACTTCCCGCTTGGTCACCCATCCTCCCACTACTCTAGCACTAGCACGCTTAACTTCCGAGTTCCATCCCGTCCCGCATCCAAGTGTTTCGCACGCATGTATGTGATACTAGTATCATATCAATCCTATTAACATGAGACTCGATGCCACATTTCTTTATTGTCTGAATTTGAAATAAATCTTTTAATAAACAGAAGTAATAATGTAATTAATTATTTTGAATAAATAAATAAACTTTAACTTTTAGTTTGTATTATTTCTAAAAATACAAATAATATATCAAAAAATTAAGAAAAATAGAACTAATTCATTTTAAAATCTTAATAATACAAATAATATATCAAAAAATTAAGAACAATAATACTAATTCATTTTAAAATCTTAATAATACAAATAATATATCAAAAAATTAAGAAAAATAGAACTAATTCATTTTAAAATCTTAATAATACAAATAATATATCAAAAAATGAAAAACAATAATACTAATTCATTTTAAAATCTTAATAATACAAATAATATATCAAAAAATTAAGAACAATAATACTAATTCATTTTAAAATCTTAATAATACAAATAATATATCAAAAAAATTAAGAACAATAATACTAATTCATTTTAAAATCTTAATAATACAAATAATATATCAAAAAATGAAGAACAATAATACTAATTCATTTTAAAATCTTAATAATACAAATAATATATCAAAAAATGAAGAACAATAATACTAATTCATTTAATCTTAATAATACAAATAATATATCAAAAAATGAAGAACAATAATACTAATTCATTTTAAAATCTTAATAATACAAATAATATATCAAAAAATTAAGAACAATAATACTAATTCTTTTTAAAATCTTAATAATACAAATAATATATCAAAAAATGAAGAACAATAATACTAATTTTTTGTTAACAGATATATAGAATCTGTAGTTTTTCTGTTTTGTTTTCTTGATGTGTTTTTGTTCTTCATTTTTTGTTAACAGATATAATAAAATAAGTCTCACACATAGTATTATGAACAACAAAAGACAAGTGATAACAAAAGACAAGTGATAACAAAAGATATCCATTACATAAGTCTCACAATACGGAACATTTACATAACAAAAGATATCCATTACATATATATACTAAGATAACCCATTACATGCATACATATGGCTCCGTCGAGTAGATGCGGAACAACTCGTAAGAGACATGCATCTATGGCTGCATACTTGACGTTCGTCAAGTCCAGTGGGGTCTTCTCCCAATAACGGTGATTCTTCGAGGAAATCAGACTTCATCCTTTCGTAGCCCTCGTGGATCAAGGCAGTTGCCATGACAGCCATCCCGGTCTTTGGCCCCTTCAACTGGATAAGATTCTGAAGATCAATGTAGTGATCTCCAGGTATCATAATACCCAAGCGCATCAACTTCGGACGGTCTTGCGTGATGTCAACGCTGCAAAAGTCAAACCCCCTGTTGACAAGAAAATCAACAAGGGCCGGACAATACTTTGAACTACTGCAACAACAAAAAATTGATACGTGTTAGATATGTTGCAACACATGTATTCTTCACATGCAACAAAAAAATCGAAGATGCAAGATTGTACGTGTGCGTTACCTTGACCATTGGAAGATCAACACGGACTCCTTGAATGCAATCTGGATGACGGCAACATCCCTCTGATTCGCCGTATACTCCAGATCAAGCCCGAAGAACCGGTGTTCATCGGGAGAGGCGTCATAGAGATCGGTCAATAACCAAGAGCACCGGGCAGCCTCTCACAACTGTTGGTGTAGCACACGTCGAGAAGCTTGCCGCATGGTGTGGGACCATTGTATTCTTCCCAAACTTCAGCCATGGTGTGTGCTTGGTGAAGATCGATCGAAGAGATGAGGAGGAAGACAGTACAGAGAAGAGAGGAAGAGAAACAGAGACTCTGACGCGCGCTGTGGAATGGCGCCCTTCTGCCTCGCTCGCGAAATAAAAACCGCCGTGCGGGAGGCGAGAAGTTTGATCTTTAGTCCCGGTTGGCCACGCCAACCGGGACTAAAGGACCAATAGTCCCGGGCGGCCAGGTCAACCGGAATTAATGCCCTCCACGCGCCTCAACGCGCTTCCCAACCCGCGACGTATGACCTTCTGTCCCGGGTCTCCTCCCGACCCGGGACTAAAGACTCATTAGTCATGGTGCGCGACGTTTGGGGACTGATGGGGGCGTATGGAAGGCCTTTTTTCTACTAGTG
>JAPCYS010002491.1:0-16281 GCA_028641055.1 Alopecurus myosuroides
ATCTACTGTTTAGCGGACTGTGAGTATCCCCTAGAAGTCCGGGTGCGACAAAAACCAACTTCCCCAGGCTTAAAACTTTCCATAGAATCAGAAAGTATTTCATTTTTATCCTCAAAAGTAGGGGGACTGAAAATATCATATTCATCAAGACAAACTTCCCCAAGCTCAAGGTTTTCCTTAGCAATAAAGGTGTTCAAAGAATTAGTACTACCACAAATATGATTGTTGTGCAAATAATTTTTCAATTTCTCCTCAAACACTTCATGTCCTAATTCAAGGTAGATATTATACAGTTCTAAAATTGTTTTGTTGTTTTCCATTTTATAATTTTTTTGTGTTTTAGGTTTATATGTTAGTATGCAATGCAAACAAGAATAAAAGCTTAGCACAACGCTCCCCGGCAACGGCGCCAGAAAAGTGCTTGATGACTCCCAAGTGCAGGAGATCAATTGTAGTACCTTTCGATAAGTATTTGAGTGTCGAACCCACGAGGAGCTGAAGGTAAGCTATCTATTCTCTAAAGCCCTATAACCCTCTTATCTGGTTGTTTATGCAAAGCAATAAGTTTGACTAAAAGGAACTAACTAATTAAAAGCAAGTGACGTGGAGTGTGGTTTGTCTAGTAACTAGTGAAGCAAGTTTAAAATGCAAGTAATCCTAAAGCAAGTTTCTAAAGTAGCAAGCAGCAAATATCTCAAGTATCTCAAGGGAGCAAGTGTTCTAGCAATAGGTGTTTCGTTCATGTGGTTGTCACAATTAGTGAAGCACATGTTTTAGTCTTAGTTGTTTCTTCTAGGAAGGAGCCATGAATAGGTATAGTAAAGTAAATGATCTACAACCCCTTATGATGGATCATGTGGCCAAGTAAATGACTGCACAAGATTGATTAATACATAAAGTCCCCACCATAGCCTTACGTTCTAAGGTCCCCTATATACCCCCAATAACTTAACTTTGTGGCTCGGTCTCAGGTTACTGTCACTCCCAAGTCACCACCACTCCATTATGCTACCGGTGATCACCTTACATGCATTCCCCAACATATGCGTGCACTCATATTGTACATAAAGACAATCATAGAAGATAACAAACTTGTATGCAACCAATCAACGAACTATTTCACCATTGCCAAGAACAATTCACTACTCAAACATAGACGGGGAGACACAATACATCAAGGGAATATAGTATTGCATCATACATCGTGTTTGCCAAGAGATTATAGTGGAGAGATGGAGCTGATCTTGCTGTAGATGTTGATGATGAACATGCCGGAGGGGGGTGGAGCCCTCCGGGGGTGATCCCGGCGGCGTTTCCCCCTCCGATCTTCTCCGACGGCAGCCTTCTGTCTCTCTGTTTCGTGGTTTCGTCTCTCGGCGCCGCCTCCTTCTCGAAAAGGCCAGGGGACCCTTTATATAGTCGTTTTTAGGTCACGAGACACTCGGGAGAATAAAGATCGACGGCATCGGAGCCACGGGGGCAAAAAGGGGGCCCCACACGCGGCCAAGGAATCTGGCCGCGTGGAGGGTCCTCTTTTCCACCTGGTTGGCCTTTTGGCCCTCTACTTTGGCCCATGGTCTTCGTCTCGAAAATTCTGAACCGTGCTCTTTGGCCTTGCCCTTTTTGGAGTCCCGAAGCTCCCGGAAAGTCTGAAACACTAAAAAGTACGTTTTCTGGAAAAACAGGGTTAGAACCAAAAGAAGGGGGATTGTTCAGAAAATCCCCCAAATCATTATAAAACATGACTATAAGTTGCTAATATGTAGGAAAAACAAGTAATAACATGCAAAGTTCATGTATGCATTTTACATGCATCACTAGTTACACCTACTATTGAGGAGAAAACTAATTATGATTACAATATGCCTCCTATATTTGATGATTATGGTGATGGGAATAATAATGATAGTTATTTTGTTGAATTTTCTCCCACTACTATTAACGAGAATGACTATGCTTATGTGGAGCGTAATAATTCTTTTATGCATGTAGATCATGATAAGAATGTTTTATGTGATAGTTATATTGTTAATTTTCTTCATGATGCTACTGAAAGTTATTATGAGAGCAGGAAACATAGTTTCATGCATCTCAACAATATTAAGTTTCCCCTCTTTATGTTGAAATTTCTGAAGTTGCACTTATTTGTCTTCCTTTGCTAGCCACTTTGTGTTTTATTGACGTGTTTTTCTACAAGATTCTTTTTCATAGGAAGTGGGTAAGACTTAAATTTTCTTTACATTTTCTTCTTGATGCTCTTTTGCTTCATTTAGTATTTCTCATATGATCATCTTCTCAAATTATCAAGCCTAGCTAAAAGGCCTTAAAGAAAAGCACTTCTTGGGAGATAACCCATGTTTTTATTTGTGCAATGTTTTATTCTGTTTTCTTTGAATC
This sequence comes from Alopecurus myosuroides, assembly GCA_028641055.1. Classification (NCBI taxonomy): domain Eukaryota; kingdom Viridiplantae; phylum Streptophyta; class Magnoliopsida; order Poales; family Poaceae; genus Alopecurus; species Alopecurus myosuroides. Next base: position 2,398 of record JAPCYS010002491.1, read on the forward strand.
AAGGTGTTGTTTACTTATGTAGAAACTCCTTTGTATCTTTATTTTCTCGCATTTGTTCTGCCAAGTAAAGTCTCTAGTGAAAATAGAGGTTAGATTTGGATTTCTGCGCAGGAAACAGATTTCTGCTGTCCATCGTACAAAATCGCATAAATCACAGAAAGATCAAAATGACCTGCAAATTTTTGTGCTTGTTCTGCAGATAATTACAAAACTTTTTATAGCTTTGAGTTTTTCGATTTGATCAACATAAGTGCCCCGAAAAAATTCGTATTTACAAACTGTTCTGGTTTTGATAGATTCCGCCTTTTACTTTGCATTCTATCTTTTAGTATGTTGAGTGGATTTCTTTGCTTCATCAAACATCAGTGGCTGTATATAATGTAGAGGACCCAAACCGGATGGTCCAGAACCCCTCATATGCATACATTCACGATCCCAGGAATTCAGTCATGAACAACATACGTAGTTGGTACACAGATACATTTTCCATTACACGAATAAATAGAGTCTTACAAGCAATGGTCACATGACCAAGTTTTAACAACTGTCACGCAGGACAGGCAAATGTATCACAAACACACAGAGGAAACTTAACATAACGTAGATAGCCCATGTCACCCCTTTACCAACAGGCTGCTGACCGAGAGCCGGGCCTAATTCGCATAGTCGTCAGAAAAGTACCTCCTCAGGTGGCATCTCCTCAAAGTCTGGCCAAGTAAATAGCCAGGGGCGAAACCAAGATGAGTACATTTTAATGTACTCTACAAGTCATCCTTTATAAACTTACAATTGCAAATATGCTTATATGGTGGATGGCTAGGCTGTAAGTAGGGTTCACTACCCATGGTGTATCTAAGGTAACATCATGGTTGCTTTAACATCTCTATATCTTTGTTGAAGAAGATACTTCAAAAGAAAATATTATAACTTTCTTTCTCTTGTAGATATCGCATATACAAGAGGTTTTATAAAACTGGTTTTATAAAAGAGAGTTTTCTTTGCAAAACTTTTTGGAAAACAACTCCAGCTTCCTTCATCGGTACCTCTCCGGTACAAGTCTTTTCTTTCAAAAACATCCTTTTTGAGAACTGACACAATGCTAGCTACATGGTCATTCAACTGCCCATATCCGAGGGCTCGGCTATTCAAAATAGTTTTACTCTGCAGAGGTGTACACAATCCACAAGATCCAATCATCTGCCATGAACTACCCATGGATCGACACAGCGATATGCAAGCATCAGATAACTGATCCTAACTATCCACTCTGATCAAGCTAGTATATGCTTATCCCTTCAGTTGGGTGTAATCTCCCTGGCACCAGGTCCCATCCCGCCACGGCAGGAGACCCAACTGTCGCAACCGGAGGAGAAATTAATCCCACACTTTGCATGTCCTGTTTCTCCCTCCTGGCGACATTTCGGTTCATAGAATCATCCTCTCTATAGCATCTTGGGACAAAACACACACTAGCGAGAACAAGTATCTAGATAGGCCCTGTACCCATGTTGAGGTAGAGTGGAAGTACGTCTTGGTTGCCCAGCGAAGACTAGGTTATGTGTCTTTTGTAAATATTTTTGAAAACAACACTCTTTACCTCCCCCGGTGAACAAGGTTCCACCTTTCCACCGTGGACTTTTCATAAGTCATTTGTTTGCAAAAGCACATTTTTAAAAGTGTCCACTTAGGGACTTAGGGTTATTATCTTAGGCGGTATTTATATACCTTATGGTGGCTAAAGGCTTGGTAACACCAGGTTGAGTAATGGCAATGTGATAATATACATATATAATATTAATAGTAATAATAGCCACTCAAAAATAGTTTTTGTAATCAATTTTTTTATAACTTCAGAAGTAGAACATGCATGATATATAATGATAATTAGTATAACAGAAAGCTTTAGGATGGCTTTCCTTGGTGGAGGTGAGGGTCTTTCTCGTGGTAGCAACAGGAGTGATAGCAATATCCTCCTGCACCAACTATCTCTTCGTCGTTTTCTATCGTCGCAAAAATAAAATAATGACACACAAACAGAACCAGACTAAGCAAGCAATGATAAATAAAACAATACAACAATCAATGCACAAAACAAAATAACACTCAAGTTTGCAAAACAACAATCCACAAGCATACACCAATATAACAATATTTACTACTACTACAACTACTACTATGGTTGAGAAATGTCATTCCTCACCAAAATGAGATGGAACCAGTGGGTGTTCCACTAGGTTTTCGATGACATTAAAGAGTCCAAAGCCTCTGGTTCAACTTGTGGAAAACAAGTTTTCCACTAAACAAAAATACAACTATTGATACTAGTGAGAATAACATACTATGAATAAATAACAACTCAAAGCCATTCATGCTTCTCTAAGAAATTTTGTGCAACCTAACAGAGGTGAAAATAACTACTAAACAGTACCAAAATGGTACTGGACCCAACAAATCATCCTTAAAAACTTAGGTAATAAAACTAGCTACACTTGCTCACAAGATCTACTAAAAAATAAAGACTGGAAACAACACTATGCATCTACTATTTCCATTTCTTTTTCAAACACGCACACACTTTCTAACATGCTAGATATTTAAGTAAACAACATTTTAACATCAAGCAAACAATTATTCTAAACTATTTCTGCACATTTCATTTTTAACAGAAAAGTGCAAAAATTTAGATCTGTTATCAAAAATAATATAGAGCTCTAAAAATCACGCAAAGATAGGATATCATAGATCTATGTATATACTAACAGATCCAGTTGGATTCACATCAAAAAGTATTTTTAACCAACTTCTAAAAATCCTAGAACATGCTACTGGATATATACCAAAATGGATGGCATTTCCAAATGGTATCTCACCTTGATGTGAGGTCAAGCCCTACTGATAGATCTACTCATAGGATACTCAGAGAATTTTAGTTTGCACATTTTGAACACACATACAAAAACTTATCCCATTTTTACTCTAACAGACAGTGTGTAGCACAAAATTTATTACACACAAAGTAATGCTCCAAAAGTAGATCTATAAGTTGCATGCGTTCAGGAAAATGTATATCTACCACTAGGGATTTTTGTAGATTTTATTTCTGGGGTTTTCTATTTTTAACATGATTAAAGAAAACATGCAACTTTCTGTAATTTTCAAAAACGAAAAAGAAAATGAACACGGGCTGGCTTCTCTCCGCGCGCACGGCCCGCTAAGCAGATCCAGCCCAGCTCGCTTGCGCGAGCGCGCGCGGCACGCATAAAGCTTCGGCTTTTAAACGTGGTCGTTGATCACGAGATCAAAGGCGCGCGGTCGTCCTCTTCCTCTCTTTCTCTCCTTCTCTCTCTCACTCGCGATCGGAGAGGCCGAACGGCGGCGAGGTGGTCGATTCCTCACCTAGGGGATGCGTAGGGCAGTGGAGAGGTGCTGGTGAGGTCTCACGGGGTCGAGGCAGTGCAGGGGTGGTGTTGATGCGAGTCGGGAAGGCTCCAATCGACGGCGCGTGTCTGCGGGTCCGCGGCGGCTGTGGCGAGATCCACGGCGTTCCTGCAAGTGAGGGATCGAACGGCGGTGTTAGGGTTCATCTACGGGCGGTGGCGAACTCATGGTAGGTGAAAACAAGGGGTGGGAGTGCCCAAGGCGTGCTCCACCTTCTCTTTCCCTCCGTGGTGGCCGGCGGTGTCTACGGGCTCGTTGGGCTCACAGAGAGCCCCGGGCGTGCGCGGTCTGTGATTGGGGAGTGGAGGGGCGTTGTGGGAGCGTGCTGGCGCGGTTTGTGCGTGCCCGTGGCTTTATAGCCACAGTGCCACAATTGTGTGCACGGGTGTGCACTCGAGACGGCAGTGGCGAGCTTGGGGTCGCGCCCCCAGTGCCCATGTCGTGCCCCTTGCCCTTTGGGCGTTTCTAGGAGGTGGTCTAGGGGGTGGTCAAGGTTAGGGCAACGTGGGTGAGGTGAAAATGGCACGGACATGGCGACAGTGCACACGCACAGTGGCACCATGTCAGACCACCCATGCCCTCCCCCCTCTCTTTCTTCTCTGAACTCGCCCCTCTCCTCTCCCCTCTGGTCAACCAGACGAGCATTCAAAGCAAGGAAAAGGATAAGGGATGACAGGGCTCCTAGAAGGTCCAAGTGGTACTGGTTAATTCAACTCCAAACAAAAGATATGATCATGCAAAGTTTGGTTCATCTCACAGATTTCAGCAAATTCAGTTTCAGTTAAAATGACTTAGTCATTTTGGCTAAGTGCTGAAAACAGATAGAATCAACCAAAAGTTTGCTCTGTTTTCAAGAACCTAAACATTTCCAAAAATTTGTTTCCAAAGTATGGTTTTGTTAAGAATTTTTTGTAATTTCATAATCAACAAAAGAAAACAAATTTGAAATTCAAAAAGGCACTGAAAACAATGTGAGAAAACAACTACTTTCTGTTTTTCTCTGTTTTCCTAAAAAACCACTTTTCTGCCTTAATTTACTATCATAAAAACCATCAAGCATTTGATTGTTTTCTCAATCCAATTTTCAAACCAAGCTCATACATATGTAGTCCATATATTAGAGAACACATTCATGCCAAGAAAACATAAAATGTGACTCCCTAGCATATTGAAAACAAGTGTTAAATACTGCTAGTTGGCTAGTTTTTCAGAAACAAGTTTTTATAGAAAACTTAAAAGAAAACATCTAAATATTATTTTGTCATTCTGTTTTATTGGTTCAAACAAAGCCAAATATTACCATTAGGTTGAAAGCAACAATGTTACAAAATTTTGAATGAAAAATATTTAAATCATCACATAGAAAACATCACAGAAACAATAAGGAAATATCAGGAAAAATTAATAAATGATTTTGATTAAAGGCTTGCTTGCATTACATAGATACTCATGGTTCAATACATAATGTTGGATTACACAAGTGCATTAAAAAGTTTTTGTTGGCTCACAAAAATGGCTTCTCTCACTGTACTACATGTGACCCAAAAACTGGGGTGTGACATCTAATGTTTAAGAGAGAATTCCTTATTTGGCCCTTTTTTAAACACGTCTTCCTTATTTGGCCCTAAAAATAAAATTCTTCCCAATTTGACACCTAAATTTCCTTTTCTTCCTAATTTGACACAAATGTTTGTTCTGTTACATGCTTCCGTCAGTGAACATTTTATTGGACAGGTATACCCTTACTAAGCTGACTGATCCATCTCGAGTCCTACTTTGCTCGTGTTCCTTTTTCTTTTTGCCTGGAAGCTAAGCAAACCAACCTCATCTCTCTACGGAAATAATTTGATACACATGGGGGTAGATGTGCACGGTCCCTTAGTTTGACACGTGCAAACCATTAGTGCGGTTGCTTTTACCAGTATGCAGCAAGCATAGGTTTCGCCAGTACATGTAGTCTTGCAGTACTGGTAGGAAGACATACGCGTACTTCTTTTGCCGGTATGCAGCAAGCATAGGTTTCGCCAGTACGAGGCATAGCCGCATAGGAAAGAAGCCCAAAGCGTGGAGAATATCCGTACGAAGTAGGCATGCAGTGTGAAAACGGATGCTGCACCTCTACCTCAGGCCAGCATGCGGAAAAAACTGGCCAAGCAACAAAGCTGGATTAGGACAGGAATAAAGCACACGGACGTACGGACGGGAGTCGGATACAGCTCAAATCCCCGGCTGCAAGCGCTTGCCGCCGGTCACAATCCCGAGTTGTCGCTGCCCGTCGTCGGCCACGATCCCTAGCGCCAGCCACAATCCTTACCTGTAGCCGCCGGCCAGATCCCCAGCTGTAGTGGCTCGCTGCCCCAACGCTTGCCGCAATTGCCAGTGCAGCCTTGCCCCAATCGCTCGACAAAATTTAGGAACCGCACACGATGCAATTAGACGATAGCCTAGCTTGTACAGTGGTGGGGAAACAAAGATGTAATAGGGAAAAAATTATCTCATAACGGGGGGGGGGGCGCACCGGCTTAATGGAGGTAATAAATTTTCAATAAAGCAAACCTTCTAGTTTGCAACCGTATAAAATATCACACAATTCTTCAGGGGCAAAAGAGTATTTTTACATCCCATTTTAACACCGTTAGTGTTCGGAATGCACTATAGGGCCATGTTAGGAAGGAAATGAAATTTAGGTGTCAAATCGGGAAAAAAAAAATTTAAGGGCCAAATAGGGAAGAAAATTTTAAGAAAGGGCCAAATAAGGAATTCTCTCAATGTTTCAAAAGTATTAATAACGCTTGTGTTCATGTAGAACATGTAAATTTTTTATCGTGCACTAACCCTCTAATGAGAATTACGTTGAGTTTGGTGTGAAGGAAGTTTTCAAGGGTCAAGAGAAGAGGGTGATATAATGGGATCAAGAAGAGTGAAAAGCCAAAGCTTGGGGATGCACCCGTGGTTCAACCCAGAAAATTCCAAAAATACTCAAGAGTCTAATCTTGGGGATGCCCAAGGCATCCCCTTCTTCATCAGCAATTTATCAGGTAACTTCTAGTGAAACTATATTTTTATTCGTCAAATCATATGCACTTTACTTGGACCGTCTATTTGATTTTGTTTTGTTCTTTTGTTTTCCTTGCTGCAATAAACATGTTTGGAAAATGGCATACTTGTGTGGGAGAGAGACACGCTCCGCATTTTCATATGAATACTCGTTTTCTTCCATGCTCGTATTCTTAGTTTTTCTTCTAGCTGCTCCAACTCCTTTCAGCTCATGTTTTCATTCATCTCTTATTCAGAGCTGTTAGTTCTAGTAGAGTAGTATTAGTACTCTCTTGTTTCATTGATGTATCTCTTGGAGAGTTTTTTTATATATAAAATGATTGGTGTTGGAAAGCAGTAGAACAATTTTCGTGCTTATAACGGTGCAGAAAGAAGCTCGTATAGACTATGGCTAGACTTTTTCATGTCATGTTAGATGTTATTTTAATTCTATGCTTAGTAGTTGTTTCGTAGCATGACTTATCTAAAATAGCTGAGGGTGCTTAATGTGCCATTGAAAGAATCATGAGTTGTTTTTATCACATTGAAGCATAAATTTGTGGTGTTCTCCTTCGAATGTTTTATTTGGTTGACTTGGCGCATGCTCACACCATGTTTATGACTAAAAACCAGTCACCTATAGCCTCTATGATCATTTAGTTTTGACTTGTAATACACTTTATGCTTGTATTAATAATGTTTTTCTCGCTATACATGATTATGGCCATTATTGCTCTCTTGAGTTGTCGCTCCCAGTCTTTGCTAGCCTCCAATTGTCCTAAGTATGAGATCTACTCGTGCATCCAACTACCAAGAACCAAAGTTTTCCAAATGTGTCCACCATATCTACCTACATGTGGTATTTAACCGCCACTCCAAGTAAATTTCTCATGTGCTACGTTTAAACTTTCAAAATTACTCTTGTTTTGTGCCCCTGTTTTAGCTCATGAGGACGTGAATAGAGAATATTTATCTCACTTGATGATTGGACTTTACAGACCTAGACTAGTGGCACATCCACTTATCCAAAATGATAGAAGAGCTGGCAACGGGGTGCCTCGCCCCAAAATTGGTTACTATAAAATTCTCTTCACTATTTTTTTCCCCGATTCATCATTCAAAGCATAATTGTGTAAGCAAAAGAGAAGAGGGATGACCTTTTGACCCCTGATGCGTCCTTCAAATGGGAGCCTCTCTTGTGAAGTCTAGTTGGCTTGTGACGTACTTTATTTTCTGTTTACCATTCGTTGACATAAGCATACACCTCTCTAAAAAAATGTTTTCAATACCTCTGTTTAATAAAATAAAAAGCTCTAGCACATGAGTTAATCCCTGCTTCCCTCTGCGAATGGCCTTTCTTTTATTTTTATTTTGAGTCTCCATGTTCTAACTTTATGCACAGTTGAGAGAGCGTAGTTTCCATTCTGAGTTTAATGTGCATCAGTCCCAAAGAATATTATTGATTGATTCATGATGTGTTATGACTTGCTCTCAAATTATTTGTTCTAGTCATCTACTTGAACTTTGAAGGTATCCTGGCATTTATGTTTTACCCCACTCTTAAGGACAACCGAAATATCACTTTGCTATGTTTTCTTTATGCTTGAAACAAATGTATAACTTTCAAGTGCATTATTATTCATGAGCTTTTATTCGTGTTACTTTTGATGATGCAAAGTGTTTGCTAAGATCCATTGTTAGAATTATATCTGTCATGCTCGTGTTTAAAGTACTATGATCTTATCTTACATATGATTTTACAAATATGATGATCAAGATTATGTTGGTAGCATGTCACCTCAGAAATTATTTGTTTTTATCGTTTTACCTACTTGAGTACGAGTAGGAACTAAGCTTGGGGATGCTTCATACGCCTCAAACGTATCCATAATTTCTTATGTTCCATGTTGTTTTCATGACATATGATACATGTTTCCTATACACTTTATGTCATTTTAATGGATTTTCTGGGACTAGCTTATTGACAAGATGCCATGGCACGAGTTCCTGTTTTCTGCTATTTTTTGCTTCAGAAAATTTGTTCTAGAAATATTCTCGGAATTGGATGAAACAAAATTCTAGAGTCTTAGAATTCCCGGCACGTCAACGGAGTCCAAAGGAGACCTGGAGGGGGCAGGGGATCAACCCAACCATATGGCCACGTGGTCTCCCCCCGGTCGTGCCAGCTGGTGGTATGGGCCCCTCGGGCGCCCACTGCCATTGCCCGTTCGCCTATATAATCCCCTCGATGCCTAAACCCTAAAGGATCCAGCCTTCCTCCATGAAAAGTTCCGTAGCTCCGCCACTGCCACCGACAAGTTTTGGGGGACAGAAACTCTGTTCCGGCACCTTGTCGGGACAGGGAAGTGCCCCCGGATCCATCTCCATCGACTCCCCCGCCATCTCCATCGCCGTTGCTGACTCCCATGATGAGGAGGGAGTAGTTCTCCCCTGAGGCTGAGGGCTCTACCTGTAGCTATGTGTTTCATCTCTCTCTCCCATGGTGTGATCTTTATGTGATCATGAGTTTTGTAATCTAGTTGAATAAGTAGATGTTACTCTTCATCTGTTATGCTACTAAAGTGGTTTTGTTATGAGATCTCCGTAGACACTTTGATCACGGTGTAAAGGTGACAGTGCGTGCACCATGTGGTTTAGCATGATATTTATATTTTGTGTTGGATGACCCTATAAAATTGTGGTGTTTTTTTGGAACCATCTATGTCTCATGGTGATAGTGTGGGGGTTATCTAGATGGGGAAATGCGAACTCTAAGGAGTGCTTTTATAGCCCTACGCAATGATTGGTGTTTGTTATCCAACCTGAGAGTGGTCCGGAGTAGCATAGTGAAGAGATGATATTTATGCATTCAATTATGTTATTATTGTTGAGAGTGTCCACTATTGGAAGTATGATCCCTAGGCCTTGTTTCTAAGCACTGAAATACCATTTACAATCAGTTCTGCTACATGTTTGCTTGCTTTCATTTTTATTTCAGATTGCTATTATCACTTACAATCATCCATATTACTTGTATTTCACTCTCTCTCTCTCTCTCTCTCTCTCTCTCTCTCTCTCTCTCTCTCTCTCTCTCTCTTCGCCAAACTAGTGCATCTATACAACTGACAATTATATTAGGTGTGTTGGGGACACAAGATACTTCTTGTATCGTAATTGCAGGGTTTCTTGAGAGGGATATCTTTGACCTCTACCTCCCTGAGTTCGATAAATCTTGGGTGATCCACTTAAGAGAAACTTTTTGTTGTTCCACAAACCTCTGCACTTGGAGGCCCAACACTGTCTACAAGAATAGAAGCGTGCGTAGACATCAAGCGCCTGAAAGTATACGTAACGGTAGGAATTGTTTCCTTGCGTGCACGAGAGCGAGTACGAATGGAGTTCTCAGCCAAAGGTAGAGTTTCGTACAAAGCCCAGCTCAAGTCCCACCAGATCAGAAGCAGCAGACAAGCTGCTACGCAGAGTGTTGCGGTCAGACAGTTCAGATAAAAACTCTAGGCCAGAGTCCTGTAAACTAGTGCTAATATCTAGAGGAATATGAATGTTACTCCATTGTAGACTAACAGCACATAGCATAAGTTGCTCAGGTAAATATAAAACTGGAGAGCATCCACGAAGCACCAGAGCTGTCATATAGGACTTAATAACATCTACAATAGAGTCAATGAAAGATAGCAGTAATGATCCATCAGAAGAAGCATCGTTAGGTCCATGAATTGATCCGGTGTACGTCGGTCTCATGAGCCACCCAATGTGAGAAAAGAAACATTGGAAATCAGGAATAAAGGGTGTAGTAGCAGATATGAAAGTAATATCCTGTTCCAGGCCCCCAGCACGGACAAAAACCAAAGAAGTAGAAGAATCCCCAAGCAGCAGGCCGTGTGCAACGCGCTCAACTTCCTCAATGTGTTCATTCCAAGCATCCATGGCATCATGAGAAGTGTTGTCTGAATCAGAAACACCATCCATCATTGATGGGCCTTCATAGCCATATATTTCCCGCATGTTAGTGCCCAAGAACCCAGGTGGGATAGGTGGAAAAACCACAGTTTCCCCAACCATTACCATTCAGATTCTGATCCTGCACTGCAACTTCAGCATTCTGATTGGCATCGCCTTTTGCGGGTTGAACTGAGCAACCTCAAGGTGATACTGCTGCTTAATGGTAAGGTAAGGCAGATCTGGTGGGTGTGGTGAGGCGTTTATCGGTGGCACCGGCTCCTCATTATCAATGAGGACCGTCCTAGTGTGCATGGTGTTCAGAACAAATACAGGTACAATCCATGACATTCCATTCCCAGACAGAGAAGATACATGTGTGACCAGCAAACTATGGGGGACGAGGCGCACGTGCTTAAGCAAAACCCTCACAAGAATTCGAGATTTGCTCTCCTCCGGGCGATACAAGAGTTGGAGCTTTCCAGAGAGACAACTTTATTGATGTAGTACTCTATAAGGTAATCCGGTGGGAAAGCTAGAAACAAGATCCATGCCTCTTGCTCGAAAACTGGCAAGCGCATGTTCATACCCTCATCATGTCGAATGAAAGAGATGGTGGACTCCTCATCAAAAACCTCAAAATCATGCGGGCTATGCCTAACCATAAGATCTCTAATCTCTAGGGACAAGAAAGGAACCAGACCAGCACCCAAAATCGAAATCTCAGCATCGACAATAATATCATGAAAGTCCTCATTAGCAGCAACCACAATGTGATCAAGGGTGGGCTGACGCGGATTGTCCGAAACAGGGGGATTTACCGTGACAATGGTACATTCTTCATGGGTCAGAGGAGGCTCGCCGACGACCAGAAGCGAACGATGGATCCTCTCTAGAGGACCATGATCCAGAGAAGCATTCGCCGTCATGAACTCATAGGGATGAACTGGAAAGTTCGCGATGGCTCTTGAGGCAGAGGAAGGAGGAGGCGAAAGTGATGAGGGAGGTGGAACGGCAGGGGGATGGGACCCTTAGTAGCACCGTGGTCAATAGTAGTCACCGCAAAAGGGAACTTTCCAGGTGACGAAACACTCAGGTGATTTCCTTCCTCAATAAACAGTCAATTCCTTTTCCTAACCCAAATTTGTTGGGAATTACAATTGGAAGTAATATGACCCATAGAGTTACATTTACGGCATGTAATCTTCGGGCAATTCTTAATGAGATTTCCCATTTTATGACAAAATCCACACGACTGCTTAATAGAGCATTGTTTGGCATAATGGCCCCATCCATGACAGGCCATGCATTTAACTTTATTAGTACAATCACGTCGTATGTGTCCCAATTCCAGACATCGGTAAAAATAGCGCAATGGGCCTGAGAGAGGGATTTCGTTTAGCAGATCAATTGGGCTTGGGCCAATATTGGACTCATCACCAGAGGAATCAGAGGCAGTTGAATCATAGTCAACACAGCGAAAACCCAATATCTGACAATGCGGGCAAACTCTAGAACACGCAGGCCGTAACTGGTCAGTCAGAGAACATCGGGAGCAACGGCCCAAAGTTTTGAATATCATCTCTTGAGGCGGGAGAAATGAAAGAGATAAAATCTCCCTAATTTCCTGCTCCAAGTATCGTGCAAACCTCAAATTAATCAAGTGCTCAAGCGTTGCCTTAGGCAAGGAAGAACAATATTTCTCCAGGAATCGCTGGGAAGTTATAGGCTCCGTAGGAAAGGAAATAAATTCCTTGACATACAGGACAATGAAGCTTCCAAAAATAAATTTCGGCAATTTGACAATGTCGTTGTGATCATCTCCGGTAACATTGTTCGCCGACGATGAGAGGAGAACCGGATCAACCATGCCAAATTTAAAATAATTGACATCCTTGTGATTAGCATGAATGGAAAAAACCAAACTTCGATAATTCCTTAGAAGCAGAACGATCAACGGAAGCATTGCTCTTCAAAATATCAAGATTGGGCTTAATCATCAAACGGGCTCGATGAGCCAAATCCATGTTCTCCTCCGATGAGCCCCATGTATAATTGAAACCAGATATGTACGGATGTGTACCACGAAAAAGAGTGAAATGACAAATGAAGTCCGGCCAAATGCGATCTCTCAGACCATAATCGATTATCTGATAGGTTATAGACTCGAAAACCCAGCCGATCACCACCAATACAAGATTGAAGAGCAATCCCAACAGTTTCCTCCGTGAGCTCAAAAGAGGCCGAGGAGAAATAAGCGACCAGAAAGAATTCCTTAGAACCAGAGGAGGGGGAGAAGTGTACCGAAGTACCAAACCGCTTACGTACCTGATTCTCCACGGCCAAGCCGGGAGAGAAGTCCCAATGCAGGAGGGCATCCATGGTGGATCAGATATCAAGGCCATTGTTGGTGGATGGGAGGGGTGGGGAGGTGCGGTGCGAGGAGGGAGGAGCCATCTTCCCTCGATAACCATTTCATTCTCATGGTGTATTCCATTATGATTAAGATTGGCTTACTGAAACTCAATTGTTTAATTCTTACAGGAATAATATGTTCACAAGGTTGGCCAGACTTTGTAGCCAAACTATTCTCATATAACACTAAACATTTAGATTTCAACATGCTACTTGTTTTCTTCCTTATATTGGTTTCTTTCTTTATTTCTTCTTTTGTAGTCTTTATCGTGCAAGAATGCAAACATAGAGGTTTGGGAAGACCATATATAATGCTCAGGGTTTAATATTGTTTTGAGAAGATTTGTTTCTTCTATTAAATGCTTCCTTTATGGTTGATGAGATATGTACATATTTTATAAATATTTTAATAATTATTATGTCATTTCCCACTTGTGGGGTTTTGATTTCATGCTTATTTGTATTATTTGTGTTCTATTGAACCTTGCTCATTCACTTCTAAATGTTTACTTACTGGTTATGAGATGATTTATAAAGATGTTTGTATGAATGATTTGACAACTTAAGGAGTTCATGTTTTAGAGGACAGAATGCCTCTAATTATGAGATTATTAAGTTGCGCATTACTAGTTTGTGAAAGTATGATCATTAGTTATGTGGTTTGGATACTCACTCCTCTCTGAGTTCTAGATACCTAGATGATTACTCTCAAGTCACTTATACGCTGGTGGTAAAAATTGTTGAAAGTTAGTGTTGGTCATAATCAATTGTAGTTTTCCTAAACAAATGATTTGGTTTCAGATGATCTAGACATATGCCATCATGTAGAGAGAAACATTGGTCACTTTGCTTCGCTTGAACTTTCGCGCCAAAAATTTCCCATATTTTTAGATGCATGTTTTGCAAATAAACATATTATATTTTGATCCTTATAACCTCCCAAACACCGGGATGTTACAATTTGCTAAGAGTGTCCATGTACTATTCCCCCGTCTCAAAATATATGTTGTTGAAATAGGTTTAAATGGATGTATCTAG
>JAPCYS010000280.1:0-16178 GCA_028641055.1 Alopecurus myosuroides
CACTACGGGAATCATCTCAGACGCCGACGGCCCTCAGAGACGCCGACGGCCAAACATCGTCCCCTCGGCGTAGGGTGGCCGACAGGATCGGCGCGCAGCGTGCCCGTCGGCGTCTGTTTGCCCCTCGGCGTATGGAACCTACGCCGAGGGCCACCGTCAGCGTATGTATCACCCTCGGAGTAGGGGCCGCCCCGTTACGCCGTTGGAATTAGGCCCGTTACGTGATGGGCTACCCCGAGGGGGTGCCGTCGGCGTATTATAAAGTTTTTTTTTTCTCCCGCTCGACCGTACCGTGCGCGGGCGTGTGTGACCTAGCCCTACGCCGAGGGGTGGTCGGGTTAGGTTTTTTTTTTTTCTTTTGCATTTCGTCAATTCAAACAAGGCAGAAAGGTACCGTATATATAGTCATAAACAAGATCTAATATGAGTGGAACCTTCTTGTGCTAGGTGGATTATTAGTATCATAATCGGCGCGACAAACTCGTGTCGGTCCGCTTCTTTATCACGGGTGTCGGCAGCCCATGCTAGCACCCCTGAACATTCTGCTATCACGGGTGTCGGCAGGCGGCCATGTGCGTGTGTGTTTTAAAAGAAACCTTTCCCTACGCCCGTGTGGTATAAATTTGTTCTAATATTAGAATTTGTTTCTTCTAATATTTTGTTTAAACCAATGCATTATCCTAGTCTTTCTAATATACCGCCACCGCGCCCATGAAATAACACGGTGAAATCTCCCGGAGCCGACCCTATACAACACGGTGAAATAACACTAGTTCCACAATGCTACCCCCTTTCGACGCTGTTACCGCGTGTATCCGTATAAGTCTGGTATTTCTCCAGCGGGTCTAGGTTTTTCACGGAGGGGGGTACGGAGCGTCCGGGTCCCCACACAAGCTAGAGGGTGGCATAACATGTTAGTATAGGTGTGTTGTGGTCTTTGGATGGCAAAGATTGCACTCGGGGTGTGACCCGCTTCACCGGCGTCGTTTTCCCTCGTTAGTTTACATGCGCTTATAGGGTGAAAGTCCCTTATCGGACGAAACGTCGGGAATCTTCCGAAGAGTTGGGTTCTACCAACTTGTTTTATGTTCCTATGGGATACCCTAACACAACCAAGCAGCTGGTTCAACAATGCTACCCCTTTCGACGCTGTTACCGCGTGTATCCGTATAAGTCCGGTATTTCTCCAGCGGGTCTAGGTTTTCACCGGAGGGGGGCTACGGAGCGTCGGGTCCCCACACAAGCTAGAGGGTGGCATAACATGTTAGTATAGGTGTGTTGTGGTCTTTGGATGGCAAAGATTGCACTCCGGGGTGTGACCCGCTTCACCGGCGTCCGTTTCTCCCTCGTTAGTTTACATGCGCTTATAGGGTGAAAGTCCCTTATCGGACGAAACGTCGGGAATCTTCCGAAGAGTTGGGTTTACCAACTTGTTTTATGTTCCTATGTGATACCCTAACACAACCAAGCAGCTGGTTCCACAATGCTACCCCTTTCGACGCCGTTACCGCGTGTATCCGTATAAGTCCGGTATTTCTCAGCGGGTCTAGGTTTTCACCGGAGGGGGGCTACGGAGCGTCCGGGTCCCCACACAAGCTAGAGGGTGGCATACATGTTAGTTTAGTATAGGTGTGTTGTGGTCTTTGGATGGCAAAGATTGCACTCCGGGCTGTGACCCGCTTCACCGGCGTCCGTTTCTCCTCGTGAGTTTACATGCGCTTATAGGGTGAAAGTCCCTTATCGGACGAAATGTCGGGAATCTTCCGAAGAGTTGGGTTCTACCAACTTGTTTTATGTTCCTATGGGATACCCTAACAACGAAGCAGCTGGTTCCACAATGCTACCCCCTTTCGACGCCGTTACCGCGTGTATCCGTATAAGTCCGGTATTTCTCCAGCGGGTCTAGGTTTTCCGGAGGGGGCTACGGAGCGTACGGGTCCCCACACAAGCTAGAGGGTGGCATAACATGTTAGTATAGGTGTGTTGTGGTCTTTGGATGGCAAAGATTGCACTCCGGGGTGTGACCCGCTTCACCGGCGTCCGTTTCTCCCTCGTTAGTTTACATGCGCTTAGGGTGAAAGTCCCTTATCGGACGAAACGTCGGGAATCTTCCGAAGAGTTGGGTTCTACCAACTTGTTTTATGTTCCTATGGGATACCCTAACACAACCAAGCAGCTGGTTCCACAATGCTACCCCTTTCGACGCCGTTACGCGTGTATCCGTATAAGTCCGGTATTTCTCCAGCGGGTCTAGGTTTTCACGGAGGGGGGCTACGGAGCGTCCGGGTCCCCACACAAGCTAGAGGGTGGCATAACATGTTATATAGGTGTGTTGTGGTCTTTGGATGGCAAAGATTGCACTCCGGGGTGTGACCCGCTTCACCGGCGTCCGTTTCTCCCTCGTTAGTTTACATGCGCTTATAGGGTGAAAGTCCCTTATCGGACGAAACGTCGGGAATCTTCCGAAGAGTTGGGTTCTACCAACTTGTTTTATGTTCCTATGGGATACCCTACACAACCAAGCAGCTGGTTCCACAATGCTACCCCTTTCGACGCTGTTACCGCGTGTATCCGTATAAGTCTGGTATTTCTCCAGCGGGTCTAGGTTTTTCACCGGAGGGGGGCTACAGAGCGTCCGGGTCCCCACACAAGCTAGAGGGTGGCATAACATGTTAGTATAGGTGTGTTGTGGTCTTTGGATGGCAAAGATTGCACTCGGGGTGTGACCCGCTTCACCGGCGTCCGTTTCTCCCTCGTTACATGCGCTTATAGGGTGAAAGTCCCTTATCGGACGAAACGTCGGGAATCTTCCGAAGAGTTGGGTTCTACCAACTTGTTTTATGTTCCTATGGGATACCCTAACACAACAGCAGCTGGTTCCACAATGCTACCCCTTTCGACGCCGTTCCGCGTGTATCCGTATATGTCCGGTATTTCTCCAGCGGGTCTAGGTTTTCACCGGAGGGGGGCTACGGAGCGTCCGGGTCCCCACACAAGCTAGAGGGTGGCATAACATGTTATAGGTGTGTTGTGGTCTTTGGATGGCAAAGATTGCACTCCGGGGTGTGACCCGCTTCACCGGCGTCCGTTTCTCCCTCGTTAGTTTACATGCGCTTATAGGGTGAAAGTCCCTTATCGGACGAAACGTCGGGAATCTTCGAAGAGTTGGGTTCTACCAACTTGTTTTATGTTCCTATGGGATACCCTAACACAACCAGCAGCTGGTTCCACAATTCTACCCCTTTCGACGCTGTTACCGCGTGTATCCGTATAAGTCCGGTATTTCTCCAGCGGGTCTAGGTTTTTCACCGGAGGGGGGCTACGGAGCGTCCGGGTCCCCACACAAGCTAGAGGGTGGCATAACATGTTAGTATAGGTGTGTTGTGGTCTTTGGATGGCAATATTGCACTCGGGGTGTGACCCGCTTCACCGGCGTCCGTTTCTCCCTCGTGAGTTTACACGCGCTTATAGGGTGAAAGTCCCTTATCGGACGAAACGTGGGAATCTTCGAGTTGGGTTCTACCAACTTGTTTTATGTTCCTATGGGATACCCTAACACAACAAGCATCTGGTTCCACAATGCTACCCTTTCGACGCCGTTACCGCGTGTATCCGTATAAGTCCGGTATTTCTCCAGCGGGTCTAGGTTTTCACCGGAGGGGGGTACGGAGCGTCCGGGTCCCACACAAGCTAGAGGGTGGCATAACATGTTAGTATAGGTGTGTTGTGGTCTTTGGATGGCAATATTGCACTCCGGGGTGTGACCGCTTCACCGGCGTCCGTTTCTCCTCGTTAGTTTACATGCGCTTATAGGGTGAAAGTCCCTTATCGGACGAAAACGGGAATCTTCCGAAGAGTTGGGTTCTACCAACTTGTTTTATGTTCCTATGGGATACCCTAACACAACCAAGCAGCTGGTTCCACAATGCTACCTTTCGACGCCGTTACGCGTGTATCCGTATAAGTCCGGTATTTCTCCAGCGGGTCTAGGTTTTCACCGGAGGGGGGCTACGGAGCGTCGGGTCCCACACAAGCTAGAGGGTGGCATAACATGTTAGTATGTGTTGTGGTCTTTGGATGGCAAAGATTGCACTCCGGGGTGTGACCCGCTTCACCGGCGTCCGTTTCTCCCTCGTGAGTTTAATGCGCTTATAGGGTGAAAGTCCCTTATCGGACGAAACGTCGGGAATCTTCTTGTTGGGTTCTACCAACTTGTTTTATGTTCCTATGAGATACCCTAACACAACCAAGCAGCTGGTTCCACAATGCTACCCTCTTTCGACGCCGTTACCGCGTGTATCCGTATAAGTCCGGTATTTCTCCAGCGGGTCTAGGTTTTCACCGGAGGGGGGCTACGGAGCGTCCGGGTCCCCACACAAGCTAGAGAGTGGCATAACATGTTAGTATAGGTGTGTTGTGGTCTTTGGATGGAAAATATTGCACTCCGGGGTGTGACCCGCTTCACCGGCGTCCGTTTCTCCCTCGTGAGTTTACATGCGCTTATAGGGTGAAAGTCCCTTATCGGACGAAACGTCGGGAATCTTCCGAAGAATATTGCACTCCGGGGTGTGACCCACTTCACCTGCCCTAGTTTCTGAATCTGGACAGTAGAAGAACAAAAATGTTGCTTCTGAATTATGGCCTTTGTTGATTCTTAGGAACTCTAACTGAAGACGGCCATGAACACAAAATCTCAAGAATCCCCCACTAAAGGAACACATCAACAAAAAAAGGTTCGTGCAAATCTCCATCCATCTCCAATTCTGCTTCCATCTCCAAAAAAGTTGTTGCCTTCTCATGAACATCAATGGGAATCTGGGCACCCAAGTAGTAGTAACACCAAGAAAAAAAACATGTTGATTTGTTCCAATCCAGTGGATGCATCATTTGGAGAATAGGACCGCTGGACAGTAGCAAATGTAGAGGAGAATGCATCCGCAATGGAGATTGAACATAGAGGGGACCATGCAGCAGCAATTGAGTCTGAAAATGCACTCCTCGTTGATGCAGCACCTTGGTATGTGTGTGCATTCCCTTTTTTATGCATTTTGTTCTATTTTCTCTATATGTATTATAATTTTATTTCTCAGCACTAAGATAAATGGAGGAAGAGGGAAGAAAAGGTGTAGAGAGGAAGCTATAAGAGAAGAAGAGGATAGAGCCCAAGAAAATGAAGTTTAGTCATCATCGGAAGGCTTAGAATTTGAATCCATGACTCTTGATGGTTTTGAAGTTATAAGAGAAGAAGAGGACAGAGAACACACAGTGTCCGTCAAATTGTGTCGAGTGCTCGCCAAGTAGAATTACTCGTCACCACCTCCACGGCCACAACCCCGAGGGAAGATCAAAAGGAACAAGATGATTCCAAAGAGTACTCCAGCTAGGGAAACCTGGAGCAAGAGTTGAAGCCATCTGCTCAGACAAGGAGCAGGCGAAGATTTGAATTTGAATTATGAATTTTAATTTGATGGATTTGTAGTTAGGTGTTTGTGTTGCCAACTTGAAATATTGTGATAACTTATAAGTCTTAATAATATTATTTTTACTTTGGTACCATATGTGAGGCATAATGCATATTTGAAACAAAGGTTGAATTTGAAGCAATATTTGAATTTGGAACAAAATTATAATTTGAGCCAAAGTTAAAGTTGTACAAAAAATTTCAAGTCTGTTGCTCTTTAGTACTTGTTTGAGCTAAAGTTGAACTTTCATCAACATTTAAACCGCAATATTTGAATGTGATCAATCCGAAGAAGAAACGTGCTAGAAATGAGCTATGAATCTAGGGTAACAGCCCCATTTGTAATGAAGTTTTTTTCTCGACCTTCTCTAAATGAGCCAATATTTTTTAGGTGACACCTATTTCATCTAAATAGTGTCCAAATGAAGTCTCACTAATTATTCAATCAATTTCCACATTATTTATTTATTTATTTGAAAAATTGCTTTTAATTGAGAACCACCAAAAACACGTTTGAGATATGAAAATGTAAAATTAAGTTCAGAACTCTCTTATACACTCCAAGGGGAAGCATTGGTGATTTTTTTTGAATTTTTCAAAACCAAAATCCTCCTTCACTCTCCATCAAACTCTGAACAGGTCTATACATAGTTGCTCATTTGTGAGAAGCCGTTTTCATGAAAATATCTTGACACCGAGTTTATATTTTTTTTTCTCATAAACATGTCACATATGACGACTATGTGAGCTTTTTGTTCATTTTTTGAGTTTTTTTGAATTAGTTATGGTCATTTGAACCTGATTTTAATGGATCGCTTGTGAAAATGTTTTTTCTTGAAAATGTTCCTATAGCATGTTTATTTTTTTCTAGTAACTATATCTTATAGATGACAAACTACGCTTCATTTCCATTTTTGTATTTTTTGAATTAGTTATGGTCAATTGAATTTTTGTCATACCCTAATAACCCCCAAACCCATAACCTTGATAACCTCCTAACCTCAAAACCTTAGCGGCGAACGTCAGCCATCCAATCATCCCTGCCGGCAATGCCAGCCGTAAGATGTGACCTTCTAGAAGGAATTCTGGGGACACGCCCGTGCGCTATATCCGCGATGATGGATGGCGTTGACGGTTGAGATCACTTCTAGAAGGGAGGGTGATCCACGGGAGGCTGCTTCTAAATCCTGACTGCCGCCGCTGTTGTATTCCACTGACATATCAATACAGTCACATAGCAGTCCGTTCCCTCCTCCACCATCGACACAGTCAACAGCAGTCCGTGCTCGCCTCCCCTTTGGATCTCGGCGACATAACAGTTTTTCTTCTCTCTAGCGAAATGTCAACCTCCACTTCATCCTCCGCTCCTCGTGGCCTACGTATGGTTCAGTGCCCATGCAACATTGTCCGGACTGTCCATGCACCGCGCCACTGAAACGGTGGACTTCAAAGGAGAAGAAAAATGGCAACTTTGGGCGCGAGTTGTCAGATGCGAGAGCACGGAGGGGCAGGTAGATCTTGGTTCCTTTCGCATCCTTTAGCTATGATTTTTTTGTTTCCAGATCTGGGTTCTCTTCTTGCATCCATGGAGTTGGGATTTATGCTTCATATTTCGTTTTTAGATCGTGAAAAAAATGAAATCATTTCGAGTGGATGGACGTGGAGAGGCTTCAAAGGGAGGGCTGATTGATTTAAAGGGGTCTCCACCCTCGAGCTCAATCTGCCTCCATCCGTGGAGAACATGGGGAATTCAGAGTGGAAGGGTGCTCCGACAGTGGGGGGTGCAGATGAAGGGTGAATTGAAGAAGATGAACAAGAACTTGAAGCAGAAAGAAATATGATAGCTTTAGGCTTTTATTTTTGCATTGTTGTTGTAGGATTTGTTTACCTGCTGGTCAACCCTCGTTAGAGATGTTGTGTATAGTTAACTGTCTATTACGTCCATGTCATGAAACCTTAATGCGATGGATTTGAATGCGCATCTCTCGATCATCTAAGTTTGTTTGTTACCTAGTGTTTTTAGTTGACCAGATGACAGTTAGCACTATATGCGCATCACAAAATACCTCAAGATCATCTCTTGTTCAGAGAGGAAACCTCCCTTCAGTTCAGTTTAGCTTCAGTTTGGTTACATCGAGTTCTAGGAAAAATCCACAAACACGCGATGCTCTGATTTTTTTTTCTTTCAACGATTGAAAGAGATTTCATTTATTTGAACTTTGATTGCCCACCCTATTCTATTTGCTGGAGGTCATTGTAAAATACAAAGTGTTCACAAAAATGCAAAGGGTTTTAGGAATGCCAAAAAAAAGAAGGGAAATAATATTATTTTTTTCCACAAGTTAGTTGTCATGCACGGGAAAAAAAAGAGTTATTTTTTCCATAGTTTGATATCTAAACTTATTTAGTTCACAACATGTTATGATTTTTTGTCCTTATCTCAGCATACACAGAACTAGTTCATAAATTTGTCTTGCTTACTTTTAGTTTGGGTTCTTTTCTTTTTCACAAACTAGTGTAACTACTAGTTCATAAATTTGCTTCGCTGTGTACAATGCTAGCCTCTTGTATACATGCATAGGAAAGAAAAAGATCTTAGCGTCTCGGACTCGGACGGAAAACTATTGTACCTGACCGGATTTTAATCCTAGCATCTCTCTAAAAGGCTTAAACTTGGGGAAAACCTTTGGAAATAATACGAATACAGATAAAAAAACTCATCACACACAACGTAATTAACTTAGATATGAGATTCTTAGATCCCTACGTAGTATGGTACTAGTACGTGGAACACATAATATATAGTACGGATGACACATATGATTGTAGTACAAGTGGCGGAGAAAACCCCGGGCAACAGGGGCCAAGGCCTGGGGTGCAAAACTTTTGTTAGCCTTCATATTAGTGAAATGGTTGAAAATCTACCACTTAGGCCTAATTACACCACTAAAATTGAAAAGGGCCCAGGGTTTTGGTTGGATTTAGATCCGCCCCTACATAGTACGGTACGTAATAGGGATCCCTACATATGGGATTCTTAAATCCTACATAAGATTCTTGGATCCTTGCTGCTGTACTCGCCGTCTTTCATTTTACTTGAGGCCGTCATCTCCGAGATAGTAGGGGAGGATGTGCATGTGGTTTCCTCATGGAAGATACTCTCGAAGTCGGTGTACATGTTGTAGGTGGTGAATGCGATGAACTTGCATCCACACCAGAACACGCGGCCGAGCAGTTAGTACGCATCAAACCTATTTGTGAAGTAGGCGACGAGGTCTGTCACCGAGCTTTGCAGTAAGAGCGGTGTTCCTCCAGATGGAACATGACTGGCGACCCCGCCGGCAGGTGGTTAAAGCCCGCACGGAGGAAGCCAGGGCCAACACCGTATCGTCCCTCTAGTGTTTAGAACGCCAGACATGCAGTTGGTCTCAACGACCTGCCCGGGGGGGTAGCGGACCTCGGCATGGTGCGGGGAAGCGGAATGTGGGCACGTTGAAATGCATCTTCACAGACGTCGAATCAGGGTTGTGTTTTGGCTCTAGTTGGAGAGAAGAGAATGGGGAGCATGCGGAGATTGAAGATTGGAGGAGGAGGTAACAAGACGCGGTTTAAGTAGCCAGGGAGGAGGGGGTGGATGGAACCGGTTTTTTCACACTGCTTCTAGGTGTCGCGGTTGTGGATGAAAGCATTGACAAGTTTTTCCCCCTGTTTTCACATCACTCAGTCCGGCCGTGCCCTGATGGTGGCTCGACGCATGAAACTGTCGCAACAAATGAATCGAGCGTGCGACTGAATTAAGCTACATGCGTCGTGGCTAGTTTGCGACCGAATCACACCCGCGTGCGTGACTAGGTAGCTAGGTGGCTGCGTGCATGCCGTGCATGGCTAGGTAGTGGCTGAATTACAGCCTTTTAATCATGTAAACTAGTCAATGATGCGCTTATCAATACCAACGTTGATGCGTGCATAGAAGGCTGAAACGATGGCATGCTTAAAAGGCTGACCGCGCGCGTTGGTATGCTAGCATGATGAATTTAATTATCGACAAACTTGGCCGTTCTACGTACGAAGCATACAACGGCCCAACGGACAATGCCTAAGAAACGCAGCCGCACTTGTCCCACTTGTCAGGTCCAACGAGCGACACAGTCCCATACGGACCCACTAGTCAGAGTTAACGGAAGACACAACAACGCCGGGCGTGCGCATTCGTGAGAGTTTCACCTAAGGAGACGTGGAAAAATGAGTAAAACTTTCAACCGTGTGGAAAAGTGAACAGAACTAAGGAATCAGGGACAGATGAGTAATAACCCCTCTTCCTTTTGCCGATGGGCTTTGTTGTTTCTGTTCTTGTGGTTTGCATCCCCGCGATGGGATTTGTGCTTCTCGGTGTAGATGTCTATCTGCAAAACCCCAAAATCCGCTACTCAGTGCGCATGCTTGTGTCTGCGGTCGTCCCCTCATCAGCAACGACATTGGGTAAGCGCAGATTTCGTCTTGTCATAATGGACGACACTGCCAAAATAAAAAACGCTGCTAATTTTAGTAGATCAAATTAAAAATAAGTGATATTAATACTCAAAATCACTGTAAAACTGAGCCCCTACTGCTGTTCAACTTGTGAGCTGTGCTCTGCAACTTAGTACTCAAAAACTCTATAAACTTAAAACAAACTTAAACCCCTACTTCTCTGCAACTTGTGAGATGTGCTCTGCAACTTGTTAGGTGTGCTCTCTGTCTTAGAGGAAACCAATTTCTCTTCAACTTATGGGTTGTGTTCTTCCCTCCCACATCAACAAAACAGATGTCCATGCTCCACAAACTATTTATCTGAAAATACTTGAAACTTACAGGATTGTTTTTCTATGCGTCGATTTATAAAAAAACATGGGAAACACATTTCACCGCAACTTGGTGCTTGCATTCTATGATTTAGTCCATGCAAAAAAATAGTTCGTAAATTTTGCAGTTCAACATGGCCTGTTACACGCAAACACTGATGTTGATGGCCTGTCTGCAATCTACAAAAATGTTCATCATGGCATGTCTACAATTTACAATCTACAAAACCGATGTTCATCATGGCCTGTTACAATCAAAACTGATGTTCATCATGGCATGTCTACAAAATTACAAACTACAAAACTGATGTTCATCATGGCCCGTTACAACCAAAACTGATGTTCATCATGGCATATCTAAAAAATTTACAAAACCTATGTTCATCATGGCCGTTACAATCAAAACTGACGTTGATGGATTTTTTTTGCATAGATGAAAACTGGAAAAACTTCATGAGATGCCCACCTCGTGTGCTGGGACTCACAGATATGGGCATGGGCACGGGAAGAACTCTTGAGTAGACCATCGTCCCCTGAACAACACCTATCACCTCCGCCCCTCCCCCAGCCCTCGACGTTCCTGTCTGTCGACGTCAAACGGCACCGCTCTACGCCGCCGGAAAATCTCGCCTTCGCGTGAGAAGATTTAGGCCCACGAGGTTCTCTCACCAGCGCGCGGGGGATGTCGCCCACCACCCGATTTCTTAGCCCGCCGTTGCTACGAGTGGCTCTCTTTTAACACCGACGAGGCACCCCCGCCGCACGCCGCCCCCGGGTTTCTCCGCCCTAGGTGCTCCACGCGGCCTATTCAACACCGACAAGGAACCCCCCGCTCCCCCCTCATGCGCAGAGAACCTGGGTAACACGGAGAACCCTGCCCCCACCCCCACACATGGTGAAGCTCTGGATACGCCAAAAACCGCTCTCCGCGCGCGAATTCCTTTTCCCGCCGACCCGTAGTAGCTCAATCCCTATCGAAATCTTGTGGAGGATAAAGGGGATCGAGAGCATAGAGATGGCTTGAGCTGCGCGACTCCCGATATTCAAAATGTGGCCGTTTTCCTCAGGTGTTTTCTGGTCGAGACGAGGGCGCGCAGGTCGGTGCTGGATTGTTTCGATCGGATGGTCACCGAGAGTGTGCTCGAAGAGACAAGCCAGCACCCATGCATCCTATATTGTTTGGGGTTTTTTTGTTAGAAGAGCCAAAAGACTTGCCTCATTAATAAAAAAGAAAAAGAGGTGGCTATTTAATTAGCGGATACACGACCAAAAATAGGAACGGGAACCCTCAACGACCGTCAAGGAGCACGACCGTTGTGGGGCACACCTGGCCACTTTGACTAGGAGGAGACCACACACTGCTAAAGACGATGTTAATATCGAGATGGCCCACCGGCATCATCATCACACCATCGAGAGCGACTCCGTCATCGCACCACCGAGGACGACTCCGTCATCACGCACCCGACGGTGACTCTAACATCTCACCCCACCTAGGGAGACGCTAGCATGATGCACCCGATGGAGACTCCATCATCACGCAACCGAGGGCGACTCCGACTTCACCGGAGAGACAACTGTCAGGTTTCGAACCGCAGTGTCATAATAAGTATCTTTAGTTTTGACGATTTGACCATCTTGAGATGCTGACAGTGGACTACCAAGACCTCGCTTTCTTTCCGATGAAATGTGGGAAGACCTCATCACAACAGCCTCGCGAAGTCTACACTGGCCTATGCCAAACAGATGACGCCCGCCAGGACAGCTCCGCCACCAGCGCCAAGACAACATCGCTCCGACTCTGAAGAAGAGCTACGAAGGAGAGCCAGGCAAGTCTGGCGCCACGGAAGATCACCAAATGTAACTCTTGCCACCGGTCATCGTACACCACATGAACCATCCCCAGCAGGTTCGACTTCACAATAGCAAACACACTAAGCCAATCCCATGGAGACACCGGAGAAGAAACCGGCAGTCATAGCCAAAGCCACGTCTCCGACCTCGCTCATCTTCGCCATCGTTGCCACAAAAGCCTCGATGCGAACACCACAGCACCGCTGCCACTGCAGCCCTGACACCCTCGCCACCAGCACCACGCCCCCGCAACCACCGACCCCTCTGGTCGGTCATCACTCCACAAACGATTTCTCCATGGGAGAGCATGGCGGAAAACGCCATCATTGTCCGATCCCGAGAAGATCTTAATTCCTAATCGAGATGTGGGGAGGGTGTGCATGTGGTTTTCCTCGGGGAAGATACTCTCGAAGTCGGTGTACATGTTGTAGGTGATGAATGCGATGAACTCGCATCCACACCAGAACACACGACCGAGCAGTTAGTACGCATCAAACCTATTTATGAAGTAGGCGATGAGGCCTGTCACCGGAGCATTGCAGTAAGCGCGGTGTACCTCTAGATGGAACATGACTGGCGACCCCGCCGGCAGGTGGTTAAATCTCGCACGGAGGAAGCCACGGGCCAACACCGTATCGTCCCTCTAGTGTGAGAACGGCCAGACATGCAGCTGGTCTCAACGACCCTGTCCGGGGGGTAGCGGACCTTCGGCATGGTGCGGGGGAAGCGGAATGTGGGCACGTTGAAATGCATCTTCACGGACGTCGAATCATGGGTTGTGCTTTGGCTCTGGTTGGAGAGAATAGAATTGAGAGCATGCGGAGATTGAAGATATGGAGGAGGAGGTAACAAGACGCGGTTTAAGTAGCCAAGGGAGAGGAGGGGGTGGATGGAACCGTCGTTTTTTCACACTGCATCGAGGCGTCGCGGTTGTGGATGGAAAGCGTTGACAAGTTTTTCCCCTGTTTTCACATCACTCAGTCCGGCCGTGCCCCGATGCGTGGCTCGACGCATGAAACATCGCGACAAATTAATCGAGCGTGCGACTGAATTAAGCTGCATGCGTCGTGGCTAGGTTGCGACCGAATCACACCCGCGTGCGTGGCTAGGTAGCTAGGTGGCTGCGTTCATGCTGTGCATGGCTGAATTGCAGCCTTTTAATCATGTAAACTAGTCAACGATGCGCTTATCAATACCAACGTCGACGCATGCATAGAAGGCTGAAACGATGGCATGCATAAAAGGCTGACCGCGCACGTTGGTATGCTAGCAGGCTGAATTTAATTATCGACAAACTCGGCCCGTTCTACGACGTACGAAGCATACAACGGTCCAACGGACAATGCTACAGAAACGCAGCCGCACTTGTCGCACTTGTCAAGTCCAACGAGCTTCACAGTCCCACATGGCTCCACTAGTCAGAGTTAACGGAAGACACATCAACGTCGGTCGTGAGCATTCGTGAGAGTTTCGCCTAACGAGATGGGGAAAAGTGAGTGAAACTTTCAACCGTGTGGAAAAGTGAACGGAACTAAGGAATCAGGGACACATGAGTAATAACCCCTCTTCCTTTCGCCGGTGGGCTTTGCTGTTTCTGTTCTTGTGGTTTGCATCCCCGCGATGGGATTTGTGCTTCTTAGTGTAGATGTCTATCTGCAAAACCCCAAAACCTGCTACTCAGTGTGCATGCTTGTGTCTGCGGTCGTCCCCGCATCAGCAACGACATTGGGTAAGCGCAGATTTCGTCTTGTCATAATGGACGACACTGCCAAAATAAAAAACGCAGCTAATTTTAGTAGATCAAATTAAAATGAAGTGCTATTAATACTCAAAATCATTGTAAAACTAAACCCCTACTGTTGTTCAACTTGTGAGCCGTGCTCTGCAACTTAGTACTCAAAAACTCTATAAACTTAACCCAAACTTAAACCCCTACTTCTCTGCAACTTGTGAGATGTGCTCTGCAACTTGTTAGGTGTGCTCTCTGTCTTAGAGTAAACCAACTTCTCTGCAACTTATGGGTTTTCTTCTTCCCTCCTACATCAACAAAACAGATGTCATGCTCCATAAACTACTTATCTGAAAAATAGTTGAAACTTACGGGGTTGTTTTTCTAACGTCTCCGACCTCGCTCATATTCGCCATCGTTGCCACAAAAGCCTCGACGCGAACACCACAGCACCGCAGCCACCGCAGCCCAGACACCCTCGCCACCAGCACCACCACCCTGCAACCACCGATCCCTCTGGTCGGTCATCACTCCACGAACGATTTCTCCATGGGAGAGCATGGCGGAAAACGCCATCATTGTCCGATCCCGAGAAGATCTTGCTTCCTAATCGAGAGAGAGCGAAAATGACTTTTTTGATGGCCCGTTAGGGAGAGCATACAGCACCTGCTTCGCAAAACGCGAGCATATTCCTTTTTTTTTACCCAATCGATCGGACAAGAAGTATTACAAGACATTCCGGCGAGCTTCCAGGATAGGCATCTGGAACAAAAAAAAAAGAGATCCGTGGGCACTGGCACCCAGGACTTTTCTTTGGTAGAAAGAAGCCCACCCGGGTGAGGCACCAAAAATTCGCTCCCGACGGGATTCGAACTCTGGACGCAGGGGTTTGTCACTACTCCCCTTGCCACTAGGCTGTAGCCTAGTTCTCCATCTGGAACAACAAGAATCGACATACTGAACTGTAAACCACGTCTAGTTGTACAACGGGGCCAGATTGGGCCCATTAATTCCGCCGTGCACAATTCGTCTACACGCGCGACGTGTTTTTTGACTGGTCCGAGCTAGCCTGGGGAAACAACGACAAGATATGGCAGCAACACATCACATGGACAGGGACGGATCGAAATCATCGAATCGATCTTGCTGCGAGTAACATGGGCATTTGATTGTTCTGTCCCAAACACGAAATCTTGTCGTTGTTGCCCCAGGACAGCAGTATGGGTGCGTTTATTATTTCCGTAGTAACCGATCTATCCATCAACCGCAAGAACGGTACTGCATTTACTAGACAGATGGTCTACGAGACCGAAGTCCATAGAGCTGTATGTTATTGGTTGATATTTCACCTACCAGCCAGCTGCAGCCAGCCAGCCACAAGATATCTAGTGTTACCACTTCCCACATGACATCACGATGAAACTTTTCAAAATTCAAATTTATAGGTTTATAAAAGTTTTGAAACAGAAATTTGAGTGTTCATATTTGGTCGTGCATATTTGAAATTGCATCTCATGACCTGAAAGTGAAAGAACACTCCGAATCAAACATACACTTTAAAAATATTGATACATGAATTTGCTAGTGGATTAAATAAAGCTGTTAGGTGCGTAGATGTACTATCCTGTAAATTAATTTAGTTATCAAAATGGGGAGAGATGCTATATTCATAACGATGCCATACTACCCGCCTCATTCATTGCTATTCATAACCATGACATACTACCTTCCTCCATTATGGAAATATTCCATCTTCCATATTTACATGCATACCGTGGAATGGAGGAGGCCAGGAGAAGCTAGCTAGAACAGGCAAACCTGCTTATTATTCCACGTATATATCAATGGAGGCTTGCGTCAAGAAGACCCTGAGGGACGAGATCACGGAAGCCACTGCAGCCATATTTGCAGGCACCGCCGTTATCCCGGATAGGTATGTTTGGTCTGACGAGATCGCCGCAGAAGGCGCCATAGTGGCCGGCGACGTCGAGAGCTACAAGCTTATCCCATCGTAGACATGGCCAGACTGGTGGATCAGTCACAAGAGGAAATCGCCAAGCTTGGCTCTGCATGCCGTGACTGGGGTTTTCTTTAAGGTTAATTAGCTGGTTGCTCAATTTCTTGCGCATGAATGCTCGTTATTTTATTGATTCCTAATTTATAATGCAGCTGATAAAACCATGGTGTTGACGAGACAGTTCTAGAGCGTGTGAAAGATAATACTCTAGAGTTCTTCAGGTTGCCCCTGGAGAAGAAGAAAGCAGTAGGAGTCATCAAGGCAGAAGATGGCTTC
>JAPCYS010001769.1:0-16158 GCA_028641055.1 Alopecurus myosuroides
TGTTATGTGTATCTACAGCTAAAAATCCCGGGTCCCAAGCAGACCATCACCATACATGGGAGCCGGGATATAGCGGCTGAGTGCGATGAAGGAGATGCGGCAATGGCTGAACAAGCTTGCAGAAAAGAGGAACTCAAGTATTACCGGTCTCAAGTAGACCCGGATGACAGAACAACGTTAAAAAGGCCGAATACTGAAGATGAGAGAGCGAAGTTCAAGGCGGCGCAGGACACCAAGATGGTGGCTTTTGTCGAGGGTGATCCCTCTAAGCAATTTGCCATAGGATCTAACTTGGACAGTGAGCAGGAGAAAGCACTTGTGGAGTTCATTTGTTCGAATCAGGATGTGTTCGCCTGGACGCCCAGCGATATGCCGGGTATCCCTACAGAACTGGCAGAGCATAGTTTGCACGTTGATCCCAAGTCCAGGCCTGTGAAACAGGGCCTGAGAAAAATGAATGAAGAAAGAAGGAAGGCTAGGAGAAGAAATCGCACGGCTGCTTACAGCCGGCTTTATCATGGAAGTATTTCACCCGGAGTGGCTAGCAAACCCGGTTCTCGTGATGAAAAAGACCAATGAGTGGAGAATGTGCATCGATTATACAAGTCTCAACAAGCATTGCCCAAAGGATCCGTTTGCACTACCAAGGATAGATCAGATCATAGACGCAGTAGCTGGAAGTGACCTATTATGTTTCCTGGACGCATATTCCGGGTATCATCAGATCAAGCTCAAGAAGGAAGATTGGGAGAAAACATCGTTCATAACCCCCTTTGGGGCCTTCTGTTACAAGACCATGACATTTGGATTGAAGAACGCTGGCGCAACCTATCAACGGTGTATTCAGAAGTGCTTTGAGGACCAAATTGGACGCAATGTTCACGCATACATGGATGATGTGGTGATCAAGACCAGGAAAGCGGAGACATTTATTGATGATCTAAAGGAAACGTTCAAGAACCTGAGAAGGTACCAGATGAAACTCAACCCGACAAAGTGTGTCTTTGGAGTCCCAGCCGGGAAATTACTCGGTTTTATCGTTTCTGAGAGAGGAATTGAGGCAAATCCGGATAAAATCAAAGCTATCCAGAGTCTGAAAAAGCCGGAAAATTTGAAGCATGTTCAGAAGCTCACAGGGTGCGTAGCAGCGCTTAGCCGGTTTATATCCAGACTCGGAGAGAAGGCAATACCCTTGTACCGGCTCTTGAAGAAATCTGATAAATTCGTATGGGACCAAGAGGCGGACGAGGCGTTCGAGGCACTAAAAAAGCAACTATCTGAGGCACCAGTCCTAGCAGCTCCGGGTCCTAAAGAGCCTATGTTACTATACGTTGCAGCAGGGTCCCTGGACGGTTAGCGCAGTGGTTGTCGTTGAGCGCAAGGAGGATGAGGAAGATCACCCGGTCCAAAGGCCGGTTTATTACGTCAGCGAGGTATTATCAGAGGCAAAACAGCGCTACCCACATTGGCAAAAGCTGGTTTTCGAGGTCTTCATGGCCAGCCGGAAACTGAAGCCGTTTTTTCAAGAACACCCCATAACAGTGGTTAGCTCTATACCAATGTCGGATATCATCAGAAACTCGGATGCAACGGGTAGAATAGCCAAGTGGGCGATCGAGATGGGAGATTATCACATCAACTACGAGCCCATGTCAGCAATCAAATCTCAAGCTCTAGTTGATTTGATTAACGATTGGACTCACACAGGCATGCCCACCATGGCTCCAAATTCCGAGTCTTGGATAATGCACTTTGATGGTTCCAAGCAATACGAGGGATCAGGAGCCGGAGTGGTGCTAACATCACCCAAAGGAGACAAGTTAAGTTACGTGTTGCAGATTCATTTTGATTGTTCCAATAACGTGGCCGAGTATGAGGCCCTATTGCATGGCTTAAAGGTAGCCAAGGAGATGACATTAAGAGGATACGATGCTTTGGAGATTCAGACCTTGTGGTACAGCAGGTCTTAGGAACTTGGGATAGAAAAGATGCAACTATGGCAGCATACCGCAGAGAGGTGGACAGGGTTGCCGGATGTTTTTCCGGGTATGAGGTGGAACACATAGGCAGAAGAAAAAACGAGGCAGCAGACGCACTCGCTAGACTCGGCTCGCGCAGAGAGCCGGTTCCACCTAACGTTTACCTGGATGAGCTATGGCGACCATCAGTTAAAACCGAGTCTGGAGAAGAATTGGCAAATCAAGACCCGGATTTGGAGCTCGTGGCCACAGTACGTACTGTTCCCGAGTGGACAGAGCCGTTCCCGGCCTACCTATCACGGGGCGAGTTACCACATCAGGAGGTATTAGCAAGACAAATTCTGAGATGAGCAAAAGGATATTCTATCATCAATGGGGAGTTGTATAAAAGAAGCGCAGCAGGAGTCTTTTTGCGCTGTGTAGCACCAGAAGAAGGCCGACAGATCCTCAAGGAAATCCATGAAGGTGATTGTGGGCATCATGCATCCACAAGATCCCTTGTGGCCAAAGCTTATCGACATGGTTTCTTCTGGCTCACGGCCCTAGCAGACGCGGAGCGCTTGGTGGCAAGGTGTGACGGATGTCAAAGGTACGCTCGCCAAACCCATGTGCCGGCTATGGAATTGCGGACTATCCCGTTAACTTGGCCGTTTGCGGTTTGGGGTATGGATATGGTTGGCCCCTTCCACATGTCACCTTGCAAAAAGACACATCTATTAGTGGCTGTTGATAAGTTTACCAAGTGGGTTGAGGTCATGCCAGTTACCAATTGTGAAGCAATTACAACAGTCAAGTTCCTGAAAAGGATTATCTATCGGTTCGGATATCCCCACAGCATAATTACCGACAATGGAACCAACATGTCCCTTGGCGAGATGGACAAGTTTTGTGGAAACAATGGCATCCGTTTGGACATAGCCTCAGTGGCCCACCCACAGGCTAATGGACAAGTGGAGAGAGCAAATCAAGAGTTGCTTCGTGGATTAAAGCCACGGTTGCGAGTCCCGTGTATCAGAGCTGCTGGTGCATGGGTCGAGGAGTTACCTTCAGTGGTTTGGGGTATCAACACCACACCTAATAGATCTACTCAGATGACACCGTTCTTTATGGTTTATGGCGTAGAAGCGGTGTTGCCAAGTGATATTATCCATGATTCGCCTCGAGTATCGGCTTACGTTGAGGTGGAGAACGAGAAGACCCGGCAAGACGCCGTGGATATGCTAGAGGAACACAGGGAACAAGCTTTGGAGAGATCAGCCATATATCAGTAGGATCTGCGGAGGTATCATAGCCGGCGCGTGAAAACCCGAGTCTTCCAGGAAGGAGACTTGGTTCTGCGCCTGGTGCAATCAAAGGAAGGAAAACACAAGTTATCACCGCCATGGGAAGGACCGTTCATCATAAGCCGGAATCTGCACAATGGATCATATTACTTGATAGATGTAAGGGAAGAGTCAGCCACGGTTAATGACACTGCTCATACCACTTCATCTATGCAAGAGAAAGAAAGACCATGGAACGTGGCTTAGCTGCGTCCCTACTATACTTAGTATAGGCCAGATTCACGAAGTGGAATTGCACGATGTAATAGGCAGCAGGTTTCAGACGCACTCTTTTCCTATCCAGGGTACCTAAGGGGACTGGAAGGTTTTTAATGAGGCGGCCTGCTGACCTAACTTTTCTCATATCAATAAAGAGATGGTTAAACAATATATTATTTCCTTTTCATGTGTCTTTATCAATTTTTATTTCTGTTATGTTTTTTATCCTTCTTCCAGGTAAGTATTATTTACTGTTTTTAGTACATTAGTTTCTTTAGCAGTTTCCATATATTTAGGTCTTGGGGGCTGATTGCTTGAATATCACAGTTACAAACTCAAAGACCCGGCCATGATGCCTATGAGTTATAAGGGCCGATTACTCGCAAACGAGTACGGCTGCAAGCTTATAACCGGACAAAGGAGCCAAACTTCTTGACTTTTCTTACTTAAGCTCGATGTGACTCGCACTAAAGTGGCATGATTTGCTCGCATATGATCACAATCAGTCATGATGCCCAATGGGACTTGCCTGACCCTGTCTTCGTATAGATGTAGCAACATGATTATCCACGCGAAAGCCGGCTTACAGTACAAGAGAGCCAAAAGGGTCATCTAAACCACAAGTTATGCAGGGTACAGGGTTAATAACCGGAAACTCACAGTTTATTAAGCATAACTTCAAAACCTATGTGAAACGGCTCTAGGTTTTGGGCTTGGCAAAAATGATTTGTTCTCTTTGAAAGACCTAACACCCTAGACTCGAAAGTTCGGGCCTTGGGGACTGGGGAATTTGAAACAAGAAACAAATCATCTAGCTATTAAGCTCAAAAACCCAAAAATCCGAGTCTTGGGGACTTGGGGACTTAGAGAAAAGTCCACCTGTCAAAACCCACGAAACCCGGAAACCGAGTCTCACAAAAGGAACCATAAAGAAAGTCGGAATATCAAGAGTAAATAAGCTCAAAGGCAGATAGATATTAAATTCATCCAAAGGCCAGAAGGGCCACGAAAGCTATTAAGGTTTCAAAAGCGTATTACAAACCATGATAGTAGTATCAAAGGCGCACAGGCGCACCATCAAAAAATAACCGTTTAATAGGCCCATCGGACGAATGACGCATTTGATGACTGCAGATAGTAAAGATTACTCAGCATCTTGAGTTGAGGCATCCATCTTGTCCTTGCCCTTGCCAGCCGGGTCCTGTTCCTTGACTTGCTCTTCAGCACTCTTGGTAGCAGCAGCATCCGGGTTAGCGGTGGCACTGGCACGCGAAGGAGGAGGGACAACTGGCGTGGAGCTAGCAAGCGCAGTATCGAATTCTGCTTTTTTCTTCGCAGCCTCTTCCCTCAGTTGGGCAGATTCGGCCTTCCACCGTGCCAGCATATCAAAGGACTTTGGAAGATCCGTCTTCATTGCCCTATCTTGTGCATCATACGGCAGCACCATCCGGCTGACATCCAAATTCCCGGCAATCAGGTTGGCTGCGTGACGAACATCTGTCTGAATGGCCTTGTAATGCTTAGGTAAAAACAGGGAGCCATCGTGGTTGAACTGTGGAAACCCGCCAACAAGCTTCGCCGGGTCAAGCTTGGGAAAGTATGCTTTCGCCAATGCAAGACCCCGGGTCACCCCAACCTGGTAGGAGGAACGCTTCCAATGTTCAATCCACTCGGGGATGGTAGAACACGCAGCAAGCAGCGTGTTCAAACCACCATCCCCAGTGCTTGGACACCCCACAGCCTTCAAGGCCCACTTAGTCCCAGCACAGAGCTGCCGGATGGTGCTCTTTATCTTCTTCAGCAAAACTACTTCATCCACATCTGGAATTTCCTCATCAACCCCTGCAGAACAGCAGAAACATCCAAAGTCAGGAATTCCCACTATCCTCCAGAACATCCGGACAAATTTAAAGATCAGTCAGTCGGGAAAATTTACATATCAGAGAACGATAAGTGTCGGCGATCTGGCCCGACAGCTCGTTCACCCTATTCA
Organism: Alopecurus myosuroides; assembly: GCA_028641055.1. Classification (NCBI taxonomy): domain Eukaryota; kingdom Viridiplantae; phylum Streptophyta; class Magnoliopsida; order Poales; family Poaceae; genus Alopecurus; species Alopecurus myosuroides. The sequence goes on from JAPCYS010001769.1 coordinate 5,514, forward strand.
CTGCAGCATTGCATCTTTTCTTATATTTCTTTGCTTGCTTCCCGGCTTCCTTAGCTTCAGCTTCAGCCGATTCACGTAGCTTCGTTTCTGCCTTGAGAAGTTTATCGGCTCTAGCCAACTCCTTCTCAGAGTGCGTTACGTAGGCCTATATGAAAACACAAAGAAATGTCAGTCGGACAAAACAAAATTATCAGTCGGCTATCTGTGAAAGTTCCAAGCAAATTATGCATAAGTTCACTCGGAACTTGGGGACTATATGAATATACAAGCAGTATTAGTACAGTTTACCTCGTGTTTAGCTATCAGGGCCTCCAGGATACCCTCTTCATCAGCTCTCAGTGTATGTAGAGCCTCGAGCATCTCAGCAAAGTTCATGTCTTCGGGCTTGGTGCCGGAAGACCCGGCTGCATGACTACCCGGAGTAGGAGTTGGATCCGGCTTTGGAGACGATACCTGGGTGGCCTGGGGGTCAGGGGTGGGGGTACCCATCCTTGTACTCAAGACTCCCGCGTCCTCATCACCGGGTCCATCAACATGCTTTGGAGACCCGGCATCCTGCTTGGTCGGGTCTATGGGGGAATCTTGCCCCTTGACTTCTTCTTCAGGGCCGCCAGTCGCGGCATGTACATCATCAACCGGGCCTTCAGTGTCCCGGGTATCTGTTTCCATGTTCTCCGGGTCACTGAGTGTGACTTGGGCGCTAAGGAAAAGAAAGATAAATAGTTAGAGATAGTGGATGAAAATCATCAAATATACGAGGATATCATATAGCAAAAACTCACCCGGTGTTCGCAGCATAATCCGGTGGGAGCTCGCTGCTAGAGGCAGACGAGGCAGACACAGGACCCGATAGAGGAACCCGGAACTGTCCGGCTAACGGATGGTTGGGGGAGGGGTGACGTCAGGGTGAGTTGGAAGGGTGAGATGGAGGAGTTCCGGCACGGCGAACTGGTGATCTGGAGATGCCCGGATTGAGGGGATCGTCACCCGGGGAACTCCGGGTCACCCTGCGCTTGGCCGGAAGAGGGTCCTTCAAGTGTGATGATTTGGATAGTTGTTGGTTAAGTTTACACATGTTAGCAAAAGAGTAGGGTTCGGAGGACATGAAGGAGTAGAGAACCTTGGATACTACCCCTCTGGCTTTCCTCTTGGCCCCAACCGTTACGTCTTGTTCAGCTTCGCTTTTATCGGACTCGGTGGCCTCCGGGTCCTCCTTATCGTCCTTGTCCTCCAACCCTGAAAGCCGAGAATGCATAGTCGGAAAAAGTGAGATATGTGAAAGCAAGATGGTGCAAGTGAAGTTTATCGAAGACCCGGACAATACCTTCGTCATTATCACCCGGTTCTTCATCTTCTTCCGGGTCTCCGGAGGAAGGGGAGGTCTCAATATTCCAAAAGACATTGTCGGCCTGAGATAAAAGCATGAAAATGAGAGTTAGTGGCTGTATAGTGTCAAAGTATGAGGATAAGTGTATAAGTATCGGGTTTTACCGCTGGAGCCGGGTTATCCCGGGTAAACGGAGCTAACCAGGCGATGTTCTTGATCACCTCCAACTTTTCCGTCAAGAAACTCTTGATGGTCTTGTTGGTATCGCCAGCTGGATAATTCTTTGAGGAATATCAGAGCGCGTCCGTGACGTGCCCCGAGTAGTCACACATCAGCTTGGTGCGAATGGAGTTGGGCTGGATCCGGAAGTCCACCCATGTCTTAACCAGATTGAGCCCAAGAAGACCTTGGGCAGAAAGGATGGCTATTTTTGAGAGGAGGGGCTGGATTGCTTCCCTATCCGACTCAGGGGGGAAAGCGTTGAAGGTGTCGGAGAGGTCTAAGAGACCCTCCGAGTAACCCGGCAGTTTCCTCTCGCCGGGTGGGGAGGTGTCTCGGCAGTAGAAAAAAGAAAGTTGCCAATGCTTGACATGAGAATTGAGAGTGAGATTTGGCATGGGAGAGTTCTTGCAGCGCTGGATAGAAACCCCGCCGCAAGCTAGGAGTGCCCCGTCACCGCTTTCGCGGCAAGGTTTGCACTGGAAAAGTTCTATGAAAAGAGCCAAATTTGGCGGAATGCACAAATAAGACTCGCACAGGACTATGAAGTGGGTAATGTTCAACATAGAGTTAGGCCCTATGTCGAACACCCGGAGGCCATAATGGCGGAGGACTTCACGAAAGAAAGAGTGACCCGGGGCGCGAAACCCCGGATCACATGTTCGACGAAGCATATTACCTCGTCCGGGTTAGGGGAAGGCCGGGTCTCATCACCCGGCACCCTCCAGTGGATCTCATCCTGTGGGGGGAGAACGCCCAACTCGGCCAGCTCCTCCAGCTTGGCCTGGGTCACGGAGGATCGTGCCCAATTGTCGGATATGGATTGGGTCGTTCTCGGCTTAGCCGTCTGCTTCCCTTTGGTCTTGGGAGCCATTGGTTCAATCTGCAAAGGTACAAGACAAAGAGACACAAAGCATGAGACTCGGAAATCATGGATTCTCCGAGTATCGATAAACAGTATGAGAATTATTAACTATCCGGGTATCGAGTATCAGTACAGAAACTATGGGATATCTACGTATCATCAAGCATTTGTGGAATAAGGTTGATTGCCTATGTATCTAGCGCAAGTAAAAGAACCGGAAGAAGTGGATTTTCCGGGTGTCAATAGCAACCGCGGAAAATTTGGGCGGACTGAATCTAGATTGGAAATTTCACTATCGATTTCCGGAGAAATTGATGACTATGAGCAATAGGGAGTGATGTGTGGTCGTCTATTGCGCATTTGGACAGGCTAGCATGGGTACATACGACCTAAACCGGCGGGGAGCAAGAAATGGCCCGCGGAGGACCAAGATCCAATCTAGGTCCAAATAGAGAAATTACAGGGTTGAATCAAGGGGAACATGGATCTTACCGGCATGGATTGGAGAAGGATGCGACGGCGGCAGATGGCGCAGTCTTGGTGCCCCCGTGCGATTCCCGGCGGGCAGCTTGGAGGCGCGGCGGCGGAGTTTGGCGGCGGCGCGGGGTGAGCTGTGGATGAACGCGTACGGCGGCGGCTTTGCTCCGGCGACGCGCGCGAGATCTCCGTGGTGGTGCTCTGTGTGCTCGAACGGGGATGCGCTGGTGAGGAGGAAGAAAATAGAAGCAATGGACCGTTGGGGTTAGGTCACCCCCTAGGTGCCTATATATAGGTACGGGTGGGGAAACCTAGGCCAACGGGCGGGAACCAAAATTTTTGGGATAAGGGATACCCGTCCGAGATTTTGGGGATATGCGTTAAGTGCCTGAGAGCAATATCCGGACAAGATAAGAAGGGAATCTCTTCCGTGATATTCGGATCAATTAACGAGTGAAGTAAGCCGGATCTTTGGCATATTCGCCAGGGCATTGACCCGGAAAGTTAAAGATGGACTTAGAGAAAGCCGGGTCATTATATGGACCACCATTGGAGTTAGGCCTAGCTGTTTATTAAAGCAACCTAACCCGGCCTCTATGAACTTGTATGTTTATTATTTTCGCAGGGAATAGCATGCGCTTCAAGGAGGATCCCGTGAAGCCCAAGCTATTCTGGGGACTACTGATGGAGGGATGGTAACCCGGTAGGCTAACGCCAAGGAGTAACTCGGCCCAAAGGACGCTGCTCAAGATCTGGCTTAGGATGAGGGAGCTTCTAGAAGGCCCAGGAGCTTAGGCCTCGTAACCCGGATTGTGGGTTCCGATATGGGAGTTTAGGGTTTGTAAGCAGTGTCCGGGTAGGATTCAGAGTACGCCTTGGAGAGTAAGCCAGGGGTCCGGATGTTATATAAGCCGGTCCCTAGGTTAGGGTTAGACAAGCTTTTTACGTGAGCAAGAACACGATCGCCAGATCGAGAGATTTCGAGTATCCATTGTAAAGCCAGTATCGAGATAATATATTTAGATCGTAGACTCGGCGACTTGATTGCCGGCTACCAGATCACATATCACCATGGTTTCCCTTGAGCTAAACCCTCTCCCAAACACCAGAGTCGATTTGCCCCAATGTAAGTTACCCCCGGTAACGTCTGCCGTGATTATCCCACGACATGTATCATTCTTGATTGAATCTTTAAATAAACTTTTAGCTTTGTTGGATCTAAGTAAACAAAATTTAAAAATGATTTATGGAAGTTTTCTTTTAAGTTTTCTATAGAAACTATTCCCTGAAAATATAGCCAAGTACCTCTTTTCCACATTTGTTTTCACTAGGCTATAATATTCCATTTTGTGTTTTGTTGACTTATATTTGTTCCTTGTTATATGGACTAGAAATCCATAAGCTTGGTTTGATTTTTGGAACAGTAAATATGATATTTTGCTTGTTGTTTTTGTGGAAGAAAAATAAGGCAGAAAGTTGCATTTTTAGAAAACAGAGAAAAACAGAAAGTACACATTTTTACACTATGTTTTCTTAGCCTTACACTATTCCAAATTTGTTTCCAAAAGATGTTTCTGAAAGTTTAAAACATTTTTAACACGCTCCAACTTGGAAAACAAAAATTGGAATCCATTTGGTCTCTGAAAACATTCCAAACTTTTTGCTCATTTCTTCTGTTTTCCAACACTTAGAAAAATTGCTAAGTGTTAACTGAATTTTTGGAACAGTGGCAGATACAGTTTTGGACAGATGTTTTCTTTGCTTTTTATTGCAATATTTGAAGTGAGACCTTGTCTAGTGTGTTGACCATAGTATGTACTCCACCTAGGATACTTTGTTTGCTTCTAGAAGGTTTTGGTGTGGATTTTTGCAAGTGAGAGAAAGAGGGGAGACAAAGATGCTGTGGCTAGGTATGGGCATCCATACCTTGACCCTTGTGGTCTTGGCTTTGGTTTTCCCAAGCCCCATGAGCCATGTTTGACTTGCCCCTTGGCAACATGCCATGCCTTGCAAGGTCGAAAACACCCCTAGGGCGCCCCCTTGCCATTGAAATCAACCCGAGACCCACCCTTGCCCTTGCACTCACCCCCGAGGCTATAAACCTCTTCCCTCGAGTCCCTCTCGCCTCTGACCTCTCACACTCCGCCACACCCTCCTCGAGCAGCCAAAGGAGGCCTGGATCCTCCTCGAGCACGCCCTGAGCTCAAACCCGCCGCCGGCCATTGTTGCAGTCCGAGGTGGTGCTCCTCTCCCCCGTACCCTCCCATCCCCCGTGACCACCTCCATTGGACTCCCCGTGGACCCTAGACCCTCCCTGACGTGCTCCCTTGCCCTCTTGTGTACATGGATGTCGCCGCCGTCGTAGTCACCGCCGCCACCGTGCCGCCGTCCGTCGTTGTTTGCAGCCGCGCCCGGCCGCCAACTCCGTGCCCCTAGACTCCCCTACACCCCTGCATCGCCCCCAAGCCCTCGCCGCCCCTTCCCACCGCCCCACGGTGAGCCACCCATCCTTCCCGCGTCGTCGTGTTCGTCCGAGAGAGTGAGAGGTGAGGAGGAAGAGAGGCAGCGGACCGTCGATCTGGAGATCAAAGGCCGTGCTTGAACGGCCGTTTTCCCGCGCCTGGACTGCGCGCACGCTGCGCTGGGCCGCCTCGGCCACTAGCTGGGCCGCGCCCGGAGAAATCCAGCCCGAGTGCAGTTTCCTTTTCCTTATAATTTTTTTTTACAGAATATTGCTTGTTTGCTTTGAGCCTGTTAAAAATAGTTTGAGTGCTAGATATTTTCTATAAAAATTCACAGCAGTATTTTATTGTTTTCTTAACCATATCCAATTGTTGGATCTAGGTTTTCACTTTTATTTTAGTCATGATAATTGTCTTGCCACAGGGTGTCTGTTTCACCTTTTGGAGCATAACTTTTTGTGTGTGTCTCCATTTTGATCAAACAAAAATGTTTTGAGTATCTAGTGAGTATATCTATCACTAGGACTTGGCCTCACATCAAGGTGAGTTACAAAATAGAAATGCCATCCATTTTGGTAAATGACCGGTAGGCTTTTCTAGAATTTTTAGAAGGAGTTTAAAAATGTTTTTTGAGGTGAATCCAATTGGATGAGTTTGTGTATGACTAGATCTATGTAATTCTAGATTGGGTGAATTTTAGAGCTCTATATTATTTTTGGTGAGCCTTTTTAGATACAACGGCTTTTCTGTTTTCTTGTTTATGTGTGTATTTGTTTGAAATAAAATGTTTTATTGTTTGAAACTTTGTTCCTAGAATGTATAGATGTGTTAACACTTGTTATTAGGTTGTTTCCTTGCATTACATCTACCTTAGGAAGTGTGTGCATGATTGGAAATCTTTTGGATATAGAAATAGCATTTGTTTGTTTTCTAGTATTTATTTTGACTAGGTTGTGTGAGCAAAACTTTGTGTGATTGTGCACCTAAGTTTTGAGGTTTTTGAGTTGAGTCCAGTACCATTTTGGGACTGTTATTTTTGTGCTATGATCTCTGTTATCCTGCATTTTATTTTATAGCAAAGCATGTGTAACATTTGTTGTTTCTTTTCACTAGCATGAATAGCCATGTATTGAATGCTTTGTTAGATTAAATTTTGTCATGTGTGACCAGAGGCCTTGTTACCTCTAAATTCCTTGGTATTAGTGGGCCCATAACCCATTGGCCCAATTGCATTTTGGTTAGGGGTGCCAAATCCCCTACCATACATTTGTGTGTGAGTAGCATTCATTACTTTATGTGTTTGCTTAGCTTTTTCCACCAAGGAAAAATAGATGTCATTTCACTTATGTAAGTGAAGTGTTTAGTATTTATTGTGAATCCTAGTATGTTTAGGTGTGGTTCATTTGTTAACATAATATTCCCTTAGGGGTATCATGTTAAGAAGTGCCTCACTATTGTTTGATTTAAATTGATGTTGTTTGCGAACAGAATGTTTTCCTTGTGATTGATAAATTTTGGGTGGATATATTTCATTGAGTGTTTGGATATTATTTTTAAAGTGCTTAGTAGAGCTTGTTTTGAAGCATAGCTACTGGTTGCATAACATGTACCTTGGTTGCTTGTTGATTGATTGATTAAAAAAATCATGAGTTATTAGGATTGAGTGTCTCTTGCTTAGTAGTTGTTTCCATAGGATTATTTTAGTGTTTTGCTTAATAGCATGTGTAAGGTGTTGTGTGCTGTTAGTAGGTTTTTACCTTCATACATTGCTTGTTTAGAATTATGCATCCTTGTGGTGTTGTTTGCATCTCTAGGGATGAACTAGTGTCACCACTAGATTGTATGAGTTGCTCTAGCACTATTGTCTTTTTATTTTATGAGTGTATGACTATCCTAGCATGTTTAGGATGTTGTTACTTCTGTTATTATGACATGACTTGGGAGATTCTTGTTGCTATTGATGGTAGAATGCAATTATTTCTTGTAGCATGCCTGTGTAGAATTTTCATACTAATATGCTATTAGTGCACTCCTGTCATGGTGTTATTTTCTAGATTTGTTATCTCTTGTGAGTATCATGTTTTAGAGTGCATCTCATAATTTGTTACCATTGGTTGAGCCACCGGTTTGTTTGTTATTTTCATGATTGCTGGATTCCTTAGCTTTGGAGGTAGACTTAAGCATAGTCAGTAACTAGCTTATTCATTTGTGATATGTTGTTTGATGTTTGAAGATTGTCTGGGTGTTTACCTTAGCATGAGTATTGTGCTCATGCTATTGTTGTGCTAGTGTTGTTGTTGTGTTTGGTAGCATCTTGTCATCTATGCATTAGTTTAGTAGTGAACTTGTTTGGTGATGATTGCTTGTGTGTTGGTAATACCCACTGCCATGGGTATTGCTCTGATTGATTGTTAGTATTTTAGTAGTCTCACTTTTTGTGCCCACAAGCTATATTTTTAGCTTCTTGAATATCTTATTATGAGAGTGGTACACCCACTCCATATATGGTATGTAAGATGTGGGTTATGGTTTCTCAACTATATGTTTGTTTGACGACAGTTTTGTACCATGAGAGTTTGTGAGATAGTTGGCGCGTAACTTTTTGAGTGTTTGCGCTAGTATAAGTTTGCTTGCTGTATGCATTGCTTTGTTAGTTGTTTACCTTCTTTAGTTCTGAGTGTGTGTCTTTTATTCTTTTACGATGTTAGAAAACAAAGGAGAAGAAGAAGCAGGTGTAGAGCTGTGCGTCAAGTTCAAGCTACTTCAAGGCCAAGGACACTAAGAGACTTAAGGCAAGACATCCTGATGCTTGATGTTACTACACTTATCATTATCTATCATGCATGTTTTACTTCTGAAAGTTTTACAAAAATTTGATTACCAAAAACTACTTTTGAGTGACTACTACTACTACTATATATTACTATGCCAGTAGTTGATACTTGGTGTTACCAAGCCCATAGCCACCATATGGTATTCATTACCATCAAAGGTATAAGTCCCTAAGTGGACACCCTAAAAATATCTTTTTGCAAAACAAAGGCTTTATGGAAAACGCGATGGAAAGGTTGAGCCTTATCCACCGGAGGAATGTTGAAGTGGTCATTTTTGGGGAAATGGTGTTTTACAAAAATGACACATGTCCTAGTCTTCGTCGGACAACCTTTACCGTACAGCCACTCTACCTCAACATGGGCACGGGGCTTAACTTGAAGTTTGTTTTTGTTAGTGTGTGTTCTATCTCAATTTTCTATAAGGGTACGGACTCCCTCAAACCGAATATCGCCAAGTTATGAAACGTGCGACATATAAAGTGTGGAATTAATTTTTCCTCCGGACGTAGCAGTTGGGGCTCCTGTCTTGGCGAGGTTGGACCTAATAACGTGGAGCGTACACTCGACTAAAGAGATAGGCATATTCTAGCTTGAACATAGTGGATGGTTAGGATCGGTTATCTCATGGTTACATACTGTCGTTACAGTCTGTGGTTGTTCACGACGGATGTACTGAATCTGGTGGATGTGTACACCTCTGTAGAGTAAAACTATTCGGAATAGCCGTGTCCTCGGATATGGACAGTTGAATGGCCATGTAGCTAGAATTGTGTCAATGTTTTCAAAAAGGAGTTTTCTAAACGGAGTTGGAACTTATGATGTAATGAAAGAAGGAACCTTGTACCGTGGAGATACCGTTGATGAAAAGCCAAAAGTTGTTTTACAAGAAGTTTTTCAAAGAGAACACTTTCTTTTAACAAAGTTTTACAAAACCTCTTGTACATGTGATATCTACAAGAGAAAGAAAAATATATTATTTTCTTTTGAAGTATCTTCTTCAACAAAGATATAGAAATTTTCAAAATCAACTATGATATATCTTTCATATATCATGGATAGTGAACCCTATGTATAGACTACCTATTACACCATATAAGCATGCTTGCATTTGGTAAGTCACATGATGGGTGTCTTGCTGAGTACATTCAAATGTACTCATATTGGTTTCGTCCCTGGTATTTACTTGCCAGAAATCGAGAAGGAAATCTCAGGAGGAGATCTACAAGGAGGAGTACCGCGCTGATGGACTTGCGAACTAGGATCGTCTCCCGGTCAGCAGCCTATGGGTTAAGGCGTGACTTGGGATCTACTACGTTGTGTGTGTTTTAGTCTTCCGCTGTGTGTGTTGTGCTTTTGCCCTGCGTGGCAGTTGTGTGGACTTGGTCATGTGACTATGTCTCTTTGTAAGTCTTTCTGTAATCGTGTAATGGATATTGTATATGTGTACCAACTTGATATGTTGTTCACGACTGGTGTGATCTGGTATCGTGAATGTATGCATATCAGAGGTGTCCTTGAACAGTGGTCCTGGGGGACCTTACGCTACTATGGACCCGTAGTCCAAGGATGAACTACTCATGCACCATTCCGAAGGCGGGCATGGTGGTGTAGAGCCCTCCGGTGACGATTCCCCCTCCCGGCAGGGTGCCGGGGAGAGCTCCAGAACCCTCCCGAACTAGGGTTGACGATGACGGTGGATGCGAATGTTTTTGGTGGAAAAGGCTTATGTATTTAGGGTTAACCCTTTGAGGAGAATATATAGGCGCAATGGCAACATCGGTGGGCGGCCAGGGGGCCCACACCACCCCTGGGCGCAGCCAAGGGGCGCCGCCGCCTCATGGTGTGGGGCCCCTATGGTCCCCCTCCGGGCTCCGTGTGCGCGACGACTTCCTAAGAATTCCGGGCTTCGAATCATCCAATTCCGAGAATATTTCCAGAACAACTTTTCTGAAACTAAAAACAATAGAAAACAGGAACTGGCTCTGTGGAATCTTGTCAATAGCTTAGTCCTAGGAAATCGATAAAAATGGCATAAAGTGTAAAGTAAACTTGTAGAATATGGCATTAAAACAATATGGAATATCAAAAAGTATGGATACGTTTATGACGTATCAATGTGGTGCATCATTGGCTATGAACCTGCCGAGTGATGCGACCCTCCCAGCTAACTGTTGGACACCTTTCACATTTAATGGCTTCTTTATTGTGAGGATGACTTGGATTTTTCCGGGTTTTCCTCAATGCCTCTGGAGGACAGGAGGAACCTGAGTAAGTCTCCCTGATGCACTCCAAAGGCATATTTCTTTGTGTTTAGCTTGATATGGTACTCATCCAGTGCTGCGGAGGTTTCACGGAGGTCATCAATAAGTTTTCTGCCTTTTGGATTTGACGATAATATCATCCACATAAACTTGCGTGTTTCTGCCAATTTGCGGCTTCAGGCAGTTTTGCATCATCCGCT
>JAPCYS010002882.1:0-16115 GCA_028641055.1 Alopecurus myosuroides
ACTTCCCTCGAAGACTGTTGTGATCCCCTATACTTGTGGGTCATCAGTCCACAGTTCAATAGTGGTGTCTCTCAAGAAAAGATAAATAACATGTGTGGTGAGCAAACTACAGTTGGGAAATTGACAGAAATAAAGGTTGCATCATAGTGCATATGCAAGACATAAATATTAGTATGTGATTCATGCGAGCATTACCACAAGATACATAGACCGTCATCCAACTGCATCTATGACTAATAATCACACTCCGAATATCATCCGAACAAACATTGGGTATTAAGTTGCAAGCAACAGATAATCGCAGTAAGCAAAGTGTATAATGTAAACAATGTAAACTAAGTAAATACCGTTGTTTTCTCCCTAATGGCAACAACACATCCACCATCCGTCACGTTTTTGTCACTCAAGCACAAATGCAAAGGAGACATGAACCCACTATCGAGCATAAATACTCCCTCTTGGAGTTACTAGCATCTACTTGGCCAGAGCATCTACCAATAACAAAGACCATGCAAGATCATAAATAACATATGCATGAAGATACCATGATAGATTGATCAGAAGACATAGCATTCGACATTCATCAAATCCCAGCAAACACAACATGTAGCATTACATAAATATGATCTCGATCATGTAGGGCAGCTCACGAGATCTAAACATGAGGCGTAAAGTGGAGAAGACAACCATCTAGCTACTGCTATGGACCCGTAGTCCAGGGATGAACTACGCAAGCATCACTTCAGAGGAGGGCATGGTGGTGTAGACCCCTCCAGTGATGAATTCCCCTCCCGACAGGGTGCCGGGGAGAGCTCCAGAACCCTCCCGTCTAGGGATGACGATGACGGAAGCCTCGGGTGTTTCTCGGGGAAAAGTGGTATATCTTTAGGGTTCACGTATCGGGGGGATTATATAGGCAAAAGAGCGATGGCGGTGGACGCCCGAGGGGCCCACACCACCCCTAGACGCGGCCAGGGGGCGCGCCGCCCTATGTTGTGGCCCCCCGTGTCCCCTCTCCGAGCCTCTTCGGGACTCCGTGGAACCTTCGGGAATTCTAAGACTTTAGGGTTTCGAATTTTCCAATTCCGCGAATATTTCCAAAACAACTTTTCTAAAACTAAAAACAGCAGAAAACAAGGAACTTGCTCTGTGGCATCTTGTCAATAGGTTAGTCCCGGAAAATAGATAAAAAAGACATAAAGTGTATAACAAATATGTAGGAAATAACATGAAAACAACATGGAACATCGGAAATTAAGGATACGTTTATGACGTATCATTCACGGACACAACACTTCACGAACCAATAAATATTAATCAACCGTAATGAAGCGAAAGGACTTGACGAAAATCCCATGTGTCCTCGAGAACGTTTGGTAATTATGAGTAGAACAGCCGGCTTGTCCTTTGCTCTCAAAAGGATTAGGCCACTCGCTGCAATATTATTTACTGCATTTTATTTACTCGCACTTTATTTATATGCTATATCAAAAACCTCCAAAAACCCGTTTGCTAGTGTTTACAGTGAATCCTCTATCCAACCTGCTTGTCAACACCTTCTGATCCTCATTGGGTTCGACACTCTTATTTATCGAAAGTACTACGATACACCCCCTATACTTTTGGGTCATCAAGACTATAATCTGGCGCCATTGCTGGGGAGTGAAGTGCTATTGGTAAGTGGAATTGGTAAGAGAAACTTTTAATGTGAGTGTTGTTTTTTATTTCTATCTGCTGTTTTATTTCACTATTGTAGCATCCCAACTTTTAATAAAGATGGAATACCTGTATTATTGTGCTAGTCCCTGGATCATTTGCTAGCACCACAGTACAAGATGAAATATGATGCAAATTCATCAAATTCTATTACATCGCATGATCTAGTCTTTACAAAAATAGTATTACAACTTGCATAGTCTTAGAAGACTAGCAGAAAACAAGGACATACAGCGGAAAACATGAATAACATTGAGCCCATCTTCTTCATGTGCCACAGGCAAAACATGTTGGCGATAGTCTCGAGATCCTAAACGAAATCCTCACTCGTCTTGAAAATCATCTGCAATATGGAATATGCAGCCACAAGGGAGTCAATACAATTTAATGTATTGGAAAGTAACACTATGGTGGATATAAATGGCAAGACTAATACTACATGCTTATTTGGCTGAGTGGAGTTTTGGCTAAGTTTTGCATAAAGCCAGTTTTCTCCTATCACTTTTGTAAAACCAACTTTTCTTTTCAAAAGGGTGGCAACATTGGATTAAGATCCAAGCACCACAATATTGTTCACTTGGTCAAAATTTTACTTATTGAAATTGATGATGAGATTCGTCAATCCTTGTCCAGCTGCTCATAGTTGTCCATAACCGGGGACACGGCTAAGATCTTAGTTTGTTGACTCTGCAGAGTTTGTGCACTTTCACCTTCAGACTCAAATCAGCCCAAACATCCTATACACCATGAGTGCATTAAGGAAAGGAGAAGATTGAGACGAGATCTTTCAGAAGAAATTCCACCACTGTTTGGTTACCCGTTCCACCTATAATTATGCTACATCTGCTAGTAAGCCTAGTGAGTTCATTCAACTTAGTTGATCAAGACAGAGCCCATATGACTAAAGGCTGCACGGGAAGCTACTAAACTTAGAAGGACATAGTAATCTCTTTGTTCCTGGGTGGCCATCCTCAAGTGACAACCTCAAGTGGAATAACCCTTAGACAAGGGCCCTGAGGAAACACTCAACATAAACCAATCACATCCAAAATCCACCCAGGTGTTTCATTGAATGTTATACTTAGAATTTTTCCTCAACATCTAATAAAACAATTTGTAACATTGCATATCATCCACTAAGTTCTAAGGCTATCAAAATAACAAGGGTAAAAGAGATGGCTACACACTACTAGGATAATAGCATAGCATAATATAACTTATTAAAATCTCCTATCATGCATACTACTCAAAATCAACTAATGCATATAGAAAACAATGGGTAGTTGATGGTGTGTTACTTGCCTTGTTGAAGGTGGTGAAGATATCACACTCTCTTCTCAAAAGATCGCTGCTCTCTGTATAATCTATTCATTGAAAACACAATAACAAAATAAACAAACATTCTACCAAACAACATACAAGTGTAGAAAACATACAGAGAAACTAACATATCAAAAAGGGGTTTAACCAAGTTGACTAGGACAAGGTCAAGATTTTAGTTCAATACTTGTTAAGGAAAATCCAAGGGTTTACTTGGGATGGACAGGTTGAGTTTTGTAGAAAACTAAGTTTATTTTAACCATACTTGTCGAGGAAGTTCCAAGAGTTCACTAAGGATGTTTAGGTTGAGTTGTTAGTGACCAAACTTTATTGAAAACAATTTTTATCTAAGAAGTTCCAAGAGTTCACCAAGGTGATTTCACTATTTCAACTAAAGTATCACATAAAGTGTAACACTTAGTTGTTTTCATCAATACATTTGAGTACTCTAAGTTAGTCTTTCCATTTTGGTTTAGGGTAGGTCTAGGTTCAACAATCTTCTTAACAATAGAGAAAAAAAGATAAAGTCTTGGGATTTTCCATTTGGGTCAAGGGTTGGACAAAAACAAATTGTTATACTTCATCTTTTATGGATTGCTCCAAGTCTTCACATGCGTGTCATCTTGAAGATCATCTTCATGCTTCTATTGTAGACTTGTTCCTTGGATGGAATCTTCTCTTGGTCTTGATAGATTCTTCATGGCTTTCACTTCACTAATTGGTTTGGGTATGGGATGGGCACAAATACCACTAAGTCAATTTGAAAAGAAAGAAATGGAAGGGATAGGAAGAGGGAGGGAGATGTTTTCTTTTGGGTTTCTTCACACTTGTACTTCCTTGAGTTGCTTCAAGTTGTTGTGAAGTCCAATTCCTTTACTACAAATTCGTCAATGATGTTCTTTGTAGCTCTTCATGTTTCCATCAAGTCGAAAGGAGAAGAATAGAAAAGGGAAGGGAAAAGACTTAGAGAGAAAGGGGGTTAGTCTTCTGGAAGTTTCTCTGGTTTTCTTCTAAGTGCTTCCACTTCTTGGAGATGCTTCTGAAGTTTGTTTTATATGCTAAGTCCTTCATTGGTCTTCTATCTTCACGTTGAAAAATCTCTAGATGGTTAAGTCCTCCATTGCACTTCATGGTTCTCACAAATCCCAACTTGGTGAAATCTTGAAGCAAGCATGGGGAGACAAGAACTTGATGGAAACATTTGTACTAGTGCTTTTAGGTTCATTTGTTGGCTAAGTATAAGTTGAAACTTCACTAAGGACTTAGCCTTGGTTTCAAATAGCCATACACACATAAAACCACTTAAGCAAAAATATTTCCTAAGTCATTTTTAATATGGTGTAAAACATGTGTGTGATAACTTGGCCTAAAATACATGGGTATGGCTCATATGTGTCCAAAATTCTATGTCACTGGTTTCTATGGATTCAGGTTTCCATATGGAGCATCATTGCTTAAGAAAACATATTAAAATTATTTATAGAATTTAAACTAAGCCAAAATTGCTCAAATGGCCATATAATTCTAAATCCATTTTAAACTTGTTCAAATAATGTTTTGGGCTTATGGATCTGTTAGAACACATTCTAAGGAACCCAAAACAATTTAGTTTGCAAAAATTGGATTTACAGAATTTGAATTATGCCAAAATTCATCAAACAAGCACAATTGAATTTGAACAATTTTAAGTTTCTCAAATTTGAATTTTGCCAGTGCCAAAAGTTTCTAATTGTCAAGGGCTTTTCAAAAAGTCCAAGATTGCTAAATTTGGCTTCATGGATAAAAAGATATGATGGATTGAAGTTGCAGGGGCTAATCTGTAAAACTGCCAAAATAATTCCAGCGGGAGAAATTTTCAAATAAGGCTGGGCCACATGGCTGATCCTGATTGGGTGCTACTGCTGACTGGGCTGCTGATCGTGCAGGATGACGTGGATAAGTGACCAGATCTGGGCCACTGGATCTGGATCTAACGGTGGCATACCCCTTCGTGGGGATTCTAATCTAGACCGTCCACCTAGATCTGACGGTCACAGGAGAGGGAGGAGGCTTACCGGAGCTAAGTCGACGGAAAATGGCGGGGACGGCGGCCGGAGTTGCAGGAGCTCGACGTTGCGGCGATGCAGACGGCCTCCGGGCTTTGGGACGTGACGCGGAGGATCACCTCGACACGACGAGGCGATTGGTGATGGTGGCGTCGTCGATCTCGTCGGGGAGCAGCGGGGATGAACCGTCGGACTTGGGCGGGCGGCGGTGAGATCGGTCGCGCACCGCGCGGTCGTTCTACGGCTTGCAAAAATAAACAAGGAGGGTTAGTGTGACGCCCCGAGATCGGGCACTATGCAGATTTCAGCATTTTCGCCAAAATCCACATAATAACCGATTCCAGGTTGACACTTGTGATAACATTACAACAGTTCACGAATAATCCACAACAACAACAGAAAGGATATATACAAGACGACTCAAACGAGTCAAGGATACAACTGATACAATACAAAGATCCAAATAACAGCGGAAGAAACAACATAGTGTCCGACTACGGACAAGATACAAATTGGACTAAGAGTCCTGAAGATAACCGATGGCGTCCCTGCCCAGGCCAAGCCGGAGGGATTCCCAAGCTAACGTCGTCAGACTCAAACCTGTTGACTGCAATGTGGAATATGCAGCCACGAAATGGATTCGTGGGTCTTAAAGTACTGTCAAGTGGATAAAACCATACTCACAAGATACCAGCGTAACCAATCATCACAAGATACAAATACTTTGGGTACAACGGAAAGGAAGGGAGTATTGCAAAGAAACGGCAGCGGGCTGCACTAACTAACTACAGAGACGCGCTACAACATCCGGCTAAAAGAAAGGGATAAGATAGCGCATCAGAACCAACTACAACTACTCACTAAACAATACCCATCCAATGTTACCCCCTACTAAGGAAGCAACCCAAGGAAACTCGCACGGTTGATTAAGGTGATTCATTTTTATGGTGGAGGTAATCTATATTACTAGTCAAGTTATCATCGTTAAGTGTAAGTTGTCTGAGTACTTGTTAGCCAGCACTTTCACCAAGTCATCCATAACCGCGGACAACACGGCTTCTCGAGAAGATTTAACCCTGCAGGGATGCACCAATTTGGCCGTACACGTAAGAATGACCCGCCAGGCGGGGAGCAAACCCACCAAGCAGGCCACTCAACACAACCCAACTTTTCTTCGCATCAAGCCCAAAGAACCACATGTTGTGCGTGCGCGGCTAATCGAGCCCCCACGAAGAAAAGGGGGACCCTCATAGCACTGGAAGACCACGCCGCCCTAAATGCCGACTACAAAAGTTCCACCCTGGCGCCAAGGGCTCGCACCTGCATATGCATGCATCACATGGAAAGCCCAAACTAAGTGTGGCGATTTGGACGAGATGCAAATCGAATCAGAATTGCGGGGGGCGCCCATACTCGCTTCCCACATGCGGTTAGTGCGCTCATCATGGATCGGAGGACAAGACCCTTTTCCTAATTAAGTTCGACACTAGCTGGCCTCAAAACCACACCGGGCCTCCTGCCGGTGCCTTATCATCAAATTATTATTACCCAAAACATTAACATGTTGTTGATTAAATTGAAACCCAACTATCAAACTAAACAGGTGACGACAACAAGACTTGAGCGCAAACAACACTAAGCATGCAACTACGACACATGCCAACAAACAACAGGGTTATAGGTGTGGAGGTAAGACAATATCGTGGCAGCAGGGTAAACATGTGATGGGATCGGAACACAAGCATCGAATCATAAGGCTAGAATAAAGGCAACGGGAAGAATCGGTAACAAGCGATGAGAGGCAGCCATAGGTAGCAAGTGAGTATACTTGCCTGGAATCCAGCAAGTAGAGGTACATCCGAACTTGTCGTTGCTCACATCATCTCAGCGTCCTATCCGCGAAGAAGCAACGAACTAGAACAGACACCGGATGCAACAATTACTACTACGGCAAAAGATCCAGCATGATCAAGATATGGATGCATGACAAGTTTAAGGATACATCAAAGATAAACTAGTTGACATGGTAAACATATTTAAATGGGCCCATATGCAATTTGGATTGCATATGGAAAAGCCCATGAATTAATGTTGAATTAAATGATCTACAAATAACCATCATGTGAAGTTGATTAGAATGATGCATGGATGATGAAAACAATAAAGAAACAACAATAGCTTCAGTTTGATATGTTGTTTACCAAATTTGGAATGTTATTTATTAAGTTATGAACTTTTGCATTTTAAATGATTTAAACAAACATTTGTTGTTTTCACCAATTTTAAATGTTCAAAACAGATAACCAAATTTATATCTGGAAAGAACACAAAATTTTAGATGGAATACATATTTCATTTGTTGAATTTGGATTTTAGATGAGCAAGTTATTAAATTGACAATTTTAAATGCATTAAATAAATAATTAGTTGTTTTCAGCAATTTAACTTATTTAAAACAGAAAACAAAGTTGATATTTGCAAAGTTTAGAGAATTTTGATTGGAAAACATATTTTACTTTTCAAATTTGGAGTTAAAATGAATTAGTTATGATTTATGCAATTAAATCAATTTAAATTGAGCCGGAAGCCTAATATTTAATTTAGGAGGTTCACGTTATTTATTTACCCATCAAGATTAAATGTTGTTAACAGGGAGAGACAAGGATGTAGATGAGCTACACAATTTAAATGGAACCGGGACAATATTTAATTATCCCAACTCATTCCATATTTAATTATTAGATGATATTACTATTACCCGCACCCACAAGATGCAATGCAACACATGAATGATTTAATATGCACGATAGATGACATTTAGAAAATAGGCATATAGGTATAGGGTTGGGTTTTGGGTTCGCACGTTGGAGAGATGATCTTCGAGGTTAACGCCGGAAACTTCGGAACGTGGAGGAAGTAGGCGTCCGTAGAGGAAGTAGTCGACGTCGAGGAAGTAGGGGAAGTAGTCGTTCTCAAACCACACGATCATCGTCGTCGAAGTAGTCGTTCAACGTCCGAAGTCGATGTAGTCGTAGTAGTCGTGGGCGAGCCGCTACCGCGTCGTCTTCGGGGTCGGAGGTGATCGTGCCGCATCTCCGGACGATGAGAAATTCATGGACGCGCACGAAGGCGGCCAACGCAAGGCGGACATGGTAGGATCTTGTCGAGGTTCCGTCACGAGGATCTTTGCGGTGAAGACCTTGTCGGTGGGATCTTGGCGGTCTCCGTTCGAGGAGGAACATGGCGACGAGGTACGGGTCGGGGTAGCGGTAGTTGTTCATGGTGGTTCTTGTTGATGCATCGTTCACGAGCTTGGTGTGCTATCTACCGAAGATCTTGACATTCATGAACATGGCACGACAACGGAGCAGCGCCAAATGGAAGCGTGCGGACGGCAACACGAACAGTTCATGGAGGCGAACACAACAACACGGGCGCCTGCGGGCTGACGAGACCCGCATAGGCATTTCGCCGAGCATGTGTCGGAGCGCCAATCTTGCAGAGGAAATGAGTTGGGCGGATGGGATCGGGGCAGCAGTTGCAACATAGGAGCACATGACAGTGGATGTGCTGTCGGCCATGGAGGCACTCGGGTCGGGGCAGAAGCACGGTTGTCGATGACGAGCAGGGGCGTGGGGGACGTGCTTGAGTTCGTCGAGGACGGCGGTGTGGCGCTCGGTCACGGGAGCACCACCAGGTCGGGGCGCAACAGGGCCGAGGCTGGGCACGGGGCGGGGGAGCTGAGGCACGCCGGCCGGAGATGCAATGGAGGAGGACGGCGTCCATGAGGAATGGAGAGAGGGGGGAAAGGGAGCAGCAGGGGCCCGACGTGGAGGCATCGCAGACGGATGCGCCCTGGCCATGGGGGTCGGGGACCAGGAGAAGGCGCCGGAGTAGGGCTCGTCGGCGAGCTGCAGAGGACGGCGAGTTGCAGAGGATGACATGCCGGAGGGAAGGGAGCTCGGGCGCGAGGTGAGGAAGGTGAGGCCCGCGCCGCCTTGGCTGGAGCTTGGGGACGGGGAAGGGAGCCGGCGCACGAGCGAGAGGGAGGCGGCAGCGTCTGGGAGGGCCACGAGGAAGGGGATCGATCTCCTGGGCGCCTCGATGGGAACAAAGGAGAAGCCACGGGGTTGGCTCTCCTCGCGTGGGCGTGCGTGCGTTTGCGTGTGTGGTCGGTGGGCTAGGGTTTGCTAGGTTCGGGTTGGTGGCCTCCGGTTGGGCCACTCGGGCCTGGCCGATTGGCTGCCACCCAGCCAATTTTTTTTTTTGTGTGTGTCATTGTTTTCAGATCTAGAAATTGTTTGGGCATTAATAAAAATATATTGAGGCATCAAATGAATTGCAGTAGATTTTAGAAAATAAGACTTGATGAATTTTAATCTGTTTGCAAGTTTTGAATGAATGGTGATGCATGATGGTATGATGTGAATAAGGAAAACAAACAAAATCTAATGGAAGAAAAACACCGGGTGTTACAGACGACACCACTAACAAGGGATTGCGTCCCCGCAATCCACCCACTAACCCGGGAGGGGAAGAAGTTCGACTATCGATTCTTCATGCTTCCAGTTGATATCCTCGACACCACTGACAAGGGCTTCTCGACACCACTAACAAGAGATTCTTGCTCGGAGTGACAACGATGTTCTTCCACCAGGAATCTTCCGATGATCGAACCTATTAGGTTAAAGGCTTAGAAAACGTCCACCCACGTAGAATCCTAGAACTTTGAAAGATTGAGAGGAAGGGAGACTCCAAAACAAATAAGGTAGGAGGAGAAATAGAATAGAGATAAGGAGTAAACAAGAATCCTATCGAGAGGTTTCCAAAACAGGTTTTGCACAAATAGTTTTTTGACACTCTAAGAACACGACCGTTAGCGAGGTTATCCTACAGGCTTTGCGGACCCGTTGCTTCGATAACCATTCGTATCGAAACAACATCGGGAATCGGAAACCATGCTCTGATACCATTTGTGACGCCCCGAGATCGGGCACTATGCAGATTTCAGCATTTCCGCCAAAATCCACATAATAACCGATTCCAGGTTGCCACTTGCGATAACATTACAACAGTTCACGAATAATCCACAACAACAACAGAAAGGATATATACAAGACGACTCAAATGAGTCAAGGATACAACTGATACAATACAAAGATCCAAATAACAGCGGAAGAAACAACATAGTGTCCGACTACGGACAAGATACAAATTGGACTAAGAGTCCTGAAGATAACCGATGGCGTCCAATCCCTGCCCAGGCCAAGCCGGAGGGATTCCCAAGCTAACGTCGTCAGACTTCAAACCTGTTGACTGCAATGTGGAATATGCAGCCACGAAATGGATTCGTGGGTCAGTACGGTTAAGTACTGTCAAGTGGATAAACCATACTCACAAGATACCAGCGTAACCAATCATCACAAGATACAAATACTTTGGGTACAACGGAAAGGAAGGGAGTATTGCAAAGAAGCGGCAGCGGGCTGCACTAACTAACTACAGAGACGCGCTACAACATCCGGCTAAAAGAAAGGGATAAGATAGCGCATCAGAACCAACTACAACTACTCACCAAACAATACCCATCCAATGTTACCCCCTACTAAGGAAGCAACCCAAGGAAACTCGCACGGTTGATTAAGGTCACATTCATTTTTATGGTGGAGGTAATCTATATTACTAGTCAAGTTATCATCGTTAAGTGTAAGTTGTCTGAGTACTTGTTAGCCAGCACTTTCACCAAGTCATCCATAACCGCGGACAACACGGCTTCTCGAGAAGATTTAACCCTGCAGGGATGCACCAATTTGGCCGTACACGTAAGAATGACCCGCCAGGCGGGGAGCAAACCCACCAAGCAGGCCACTCAACACAACCCAACTCTTCTTCGCATCAAGCCCAAAGAACCACGTGTTGTGCGTGCGCGGCTAATCGAGCCCCCACGAAGAAAAGGGGGACCCTTGTAGCACTGGAAGACCACGCCGCCCTAAATGCCGACTACAAAAATTCCACCCTGGCGCCAAGGGCTCGCACCTGCATATGCATGCATCAAATGGAAAGCCCGAACTAAGTGTGGCGATTTGGACGAGATGCGAATCGAATCAGAATTGCGGGGGGCGCCCATACTCGCTTCCCACATGCGGTTAGTGCGCTCATCATGGATCGGAGGACAAGACCCTTTTCCTAATTAAGTTCGACACTAGCAGGCCTCAAAACCACACCGGGCCTCCTGCCGGTGCCTTATCATCAAATTATTATTACCCAAAACATTAACATGTTGTTGATTAAATTGAAACCCAACTATCAAACTAAACAGGTGATAAGACGGACAACAAGACTTGAGCGCAAACAACACTAAGCATGCAACTACGACACATGCCAACAAACAACAGGGTTATAGGTGTGGAGGTAAGGCAATATCGTGGCAGCAGGGTAAACATGTGATGGGATCGGAACACAAGCATCAAATCATAAGGCTAGAATAAAGGCAACGGGAAGAATCGGTAACAAGTGATGAAAGGCAGCCATAGGTAGCAAGTGAGTATACTTGCCTGGAATCCAGCAAGTAGAGGTACATCCGAACTTGTCGTTGCTCACATCATCTCAGCGTCCTATCCGCGAAGAAGCAACGAACTAGAACAGACACCGTATGCAACAATTACTACTACGGCAAAAGATCCAGCATGATCAAGATATGGATGCATTACAAGTTTAAGGATGCATCAAAGATAAACTAGTTGACATGGTAAACATATTTAAATGGGCCCATATGCAATTTGGATTGCATATGGAAAAGCCCATGAATTAATGTTGAATTAAATGATCTACAAATAACCATCATGTGAAGTTGATTAGAATGATGCATGGATGATGAAAACAATAAGGAAACAACAATAGCTTCAGTTTGATATGTTGTTTACCAAATTTGGAATGTTATTTATTAAGTTATGAACTTTGGCATTTTAAATGATTTAAACAAACATTTGTTGTTTTCACCAATTTTAAATGTTCAAAACAGATAACCAAATTTATATCTGGAAAGAACACAAAATTTTAGATGGAATACATATTTCATTTGTTGAATTTGGATTTTAGATGAGCAAGTTATTAAATTGACAATTTTAAATGCATTAAATAAATAATTAGTTGTTTTCAGCAATTTAACTTATTTAAAACAGAAAACAAAGTTGATATTTGCAAAGTTTAGAGAATTTTGATTGGAAAACATATTTTACTTTCCAAATTTGGAGTTAAAATGAATTAGTTATGATTTATGCAATTAAATCAATTTAAATTGAGCCGGAAGCCCAACATTTAATTTAGGAGGTTCACGTTATTTATTTACCCATCAAGATTAAATGTTGTTAACAGGGAGAGACAAGGATGTAGATGAGCTACACAATTTAAATGGAACCGGGACAATATTTAATTATCCCAACTCATTCCATATTTAATTATTAGATGATATTACTATTACCCGCACCCACAAGATGCAATGCAACACATGAATGATTTAATATGCACGATATAGATGACATTTAGAAAATAGGCATATAGGTATAGGGTTGGGTTTTGGGTTCGCACGTTGGAGAGATGATCTTCGAGGTTAACGCCGGAAACTTCGGAACGTGGAGGAAGTAGGCGTCCGTAGAGGAAGTAGTCGACGTCGAGGAAGTAGGGGAAGTAGTCGTTCTCAAACCACACGATCATCGTCGTCGAAGTAGTCGTTCAACGTCCGAAGTCGATGTAGTCGTAGTAGTCGTGGGCGAGCCGCGCCCGCATCGGGGGTCGGAGGTGATCGTGCCGCATCTCCGGACGATGAGAAATTCATGGACGCGCACGAAGGCGGCCAACGCAAGGCGGACATGGTAGGATCTTGTCGAGGTTCCGTCACGAGGATCTTTGCGGTGAAGACCTTGTCGGTGGGATCTTGGCGGTCTCCGTTCGAGGAGGAACATGGCGACGAGGTACGGGTCGGGGTAGCGGTAGTTGTTCATGGTGGTTCTTGTTGATGCATCGTTCATGAGCTTGGTGTGCTATCTACCGAAGATCTTGACATTCATGAACATGGCACAACAACGGAGCAGCGCCAAATGGGAAGCGTGCGGACGGCAACACGAACAGTTCATGGAGGCGAACACAACAACACGGGCGCCTGCGGGCTGACGAGACCCGCATAGGCATTTCGCCGAGCATGTGTCGGAGCGCCAATCTTGCAGAGGAAATGAGTTGGGCGGATGGGATCGGGGCAGCAGTTGCAACATAGGAGCACATGACAGTGGATGTGCTGTCGGCCATGGAGGCACTCGGGTCGGGGCAGAGCACGGTTGTCGATGACGAGCAGGGGCGTGGGGGACGTGCTTGAGTTCGTCGAGGACGGCGGTGTGGCGCTCGGTCACGGGAGCACCACCAGGTCGGGGCGCAACAGGGCCGAGGCTGGGCACGGCCATGGCGGGATGGAGCTGAGGCACGCCGGCCGGAGATGCAATGGAGGAGGACGGCGTCCATGAGGAATGGAGAGAGGGGGGAAAGGAAGCAGCAGGGGACCGGCGTGGAGGCATCAGAGACGGATGCGCCCTGGCCATGGGGGTCGGGGACCAGGAGAAGGCGCCGGAGTAGGGCTCGTCGGCGAGCTGCAGAGGACGGCGAGTTGCAGAGGATGACAGGCCGGAGGGAAGGGAGCTCGGGCGCGAGGTGAGGAAGGTGAGGCCCGCGCGGCCTTGGCTGGAGCTTGGGGACGGGGAAGGGAGCCGGCGCACGAGCGAGAGGGAGGCGGCGGCGTCTGGGAGGGCCACGAGGAAGGGGATCGATCTCCTGGGCGCCTCGATGCGAACAAAGGAGAAGCCACGGGGTTGGCTCTCCTCGCGTGGGCGTGCGTGCGTTTGCGTGTGTGGTCGGTGGGCTAGGGTTTGCTAGGTTCGGGTTGGTGGCCTCCGGTTGGGCCACTCGGGCCTGGCCGATTGGCTGCCACCCAACCAAAACATTTTTTTTGTGTGTGTCATTGTTTTCAGATCTAGAAATTGTTTGGGCATTAATAAAAATATATTGAGGCATCAAATGAATTGCAGGAGATTTTAGAAAATAAGACTTGATGAATTTTAATTTGTTTGCAAGTTTTGAATGAATGGTGATGCATGATGGTATGATGTGAATAAGGAAAACAAACAAAATCTAATGGAAGAAAAACCCCGGGTGTTACAGTTAGGGGGTACGCCAGGTCCTGGGGAGTCCAGAGGGACTGAGAGGGGCGACGCTTGGTCATCACCTTCGCCGGAATCGGGCAGGGACAGCTGCGGCTATGCGGACTCCGACGAGCGATTTCTTCGTTGTGGCAGCGAGATGCGGAGAGATGGGAGAGGGGTTTTGGAGAGGGGCTCGGTGGCTATTTATAGCGGGTAGAAGGGAAGGCAATCGGAGCCTTAATGGCGCGAAATCATCCGGCGAAGAATCGGCCATGACAGGGTTCTTTCCAAACAGAGGAAGAAGAAGATGATGTCATGGGTGACGTCATCCATTCTTTTCTTTTTATTTCCGTTTATTTAATTAATTCATAACTTCTGTTTTAAGTATCCAAATGACATGAAACAAAATTCTAAATTCTTTAAATTTCAAATACTTTCCAACAGTATCATTTTTGAAAACAATTCAACATATTTTATTTTTGAAATTTGGAAATACTAGACACAAATCCCTCAACTGAATGAGGGGGAAACGAAGAATGACTTGGTGAAGTTGCAGATCGGGGCCTTCTCCTTCAATCCTCCAAAGACCAACGAGTTTAGGTGGATGAAATGGGAGATCTCTTGCTTTAGGTGAGCTAAAAAATGGTGGACTCTGTATTCTGGACGAGCTACCTCATGTTGAAGAAGGCAGTGGTTATTTATACCTTCTCACAATTGTAGCCATTTGGAGCCGATGGCAGAGAATTGGGGGTCGGATTATCCGGGTTAAGCTGGGGCCGGATATTCCGGTCATCTGAATAATCCAACGCTTTCTGAAATTTTCGGACCAAATATCCGCCTAAGTAGAGGCTCACACACTTCAGTCCTTAGTCATTTTCAAATCTCCGGTGCCCCCCAAATATCCGGCCAAATATCTAGGGGTGTTCTGCAAGCCGCGTTATTTTTCCTTAGCAGTTTTTCCAGGGGGCGAATTATCCGGTGTCCTGCTATCCCGGATAATCAGGTGTTAGCTGAAATTTTCTGTTAGATTGACAGAGAGAAATCCTTTCCCCTAAAACTTTGTGTATCGATGCAGCTAAGATAAAATATTGTTAAACCTACGATAATTAGCATCCAATTAGATCAAATCTAGTGTTGTTGCCTAACACACAAAACCTAGAGGAAGACAAGAAATATTCTTTCAATTATATGGTGCTGGAAGAGTTTTAGGCAAAAATCGATAAGGGGGGAAGTGCCGGAGGGGAGGGAGGGCAGAATTGGCCCCATGGACGCACCCACCAAGTGGGGGCTGGCAGGTGGGCCCTAGGGCTCCTAGGCATGGCGCATAAATCCTCCCAAATTTATTCCATAATTAGTTTGAGGGAAAAAGGAAGGGGGGAGTTGGACTCCAATTGGAGTCCAATCCGATTCCTCCTAGGAGGCTTAGTGCAGACTGCCTTAGGGAATCCAAACCTACCTCCCCTCATTGGAAAGCCTCCTCCTCATCCCACTATATAATGCCAGCCCCTCCCTCACTGGGAGGACACACAATTGGCTTTCAGGCCTCTCTCTCTCTCTCTCTCTCTCTCTCTCTCTCTCTCTCTCAGAATTAGATCATCTAATTAGAGATCCTCTAATTGAATCAGAGCCTCTAATTAGAGATCTAATTGCATTAGAGCTTCTCATTAGAACCCTCTAATTGGTTTAGGGATTCTTCTAATTGAGAGAGGATGATCATCTCTCGATTAGATCTAACTCTACTCTCTCTCCCTCTCTCTCTCTCCCATGTGTTGGGATATCTCCACCTTAATGTGAACCCGCGATGCCTAGTCTAGGACGGCGAAATGCTGCAAGACTTTGGCGGAAGTAC
>JAPCYS010001109.1:0-16031 GCA_028641055.1 Alopecurus myosuroides
TCCAAAGATCAAGCATCCGGGAATTGGTAACCTCTGGGTGTTTAGAGTTGCCAAATAGGGAGTACACAAAAGTAGCAAAAGAAAAAAAAATCTATGGAGCGAAAATTTCTCCGCCACTGAGCACTCATTGCCAATGGTAGCAACACAGACCGTTGTATGTAGCATCGCTGGCGATCCCTTGTAGAATCTGGTTTACTGCCGGTAGCACCGCCGCCAGCATGCAGATCGCCAGTGGTAGCACCATCGACCGGCGCATGCAGCATCCAAATCCCCACTCGCGGTAGGGCCTCCGCTCCTGGTATCACACACACCCACCTACCCCCCCCTCCCGCGCCAGCGGCGCCGGTAGCAAGAGGTTGAGGCGCGGGCCGGGCATGGTGGAAAGACGGTTGCAGCCTTGTAGGTCATCATCGTCGTCCGACTTGAGCCTAGGGCGTGCCGTGGAGGACGAGAAGACGGTGGGCTTGGGCTGGAGATTGGGACGCCTCGAGGAGCGGTCGGGCGCCATGCGCCGCGCCGGAGAAATGGACCATATCCAAGGCAGATCGAATTGCCGGAGCGAGCGAGCGAGTGGGCACCATGACGAATCGAACAAAACTAGGAAGTGCGGGAAGGAAAAGAAACAAGCGGAGGAGGAGGGAGGAGAAGGTCGGGGGATAATACTCATGGGCGGTCCCTTTGACCCTCGCTGTCCCACGTATGCTACACCCGTGAGTCAGCGGAACCGGAGGATCGCGAGACGTGATCCCCTGGTGATACTGAGTGTTTTCCTATCGAATGATAATAGAACCCGGAGAAGACATGAAGCAGACCACCTAAAACCCATGAATTCCGTAGTTTTTTGTGCAAGTCAGTACATAGTTGGCTGTTGTCTCTTGGGTGGGTTCAGCGCACAGAGCCTCTCATGGGTCTAACTCAGATTCTTATTTGTCAGTTGGATAGCCAAGGGCCAATAATATTCGTTATTTTGTGTTAATCGTCGGTGCGTTGACCGGATTATTTTCCGACAGAGGCGGCATGTAATATTGCCAGTGGTAGTTTGTTTGGGGGTGCTCGAGGTCTCAAAGTCCTCCGTTTATTTATCAATTATTATCTCGATCCCCTATTTCTTCACCATCTCTTACCCCAGTCAACTGTAAGAATGGAAAAGCAGAGCCTAGAGGAGCCCCTGCTCTTCACCACGGGAGCCGAGAAGGGCACCCAGAATGCCGCGGGCGGCGGAGGCGAAGGGCCTGCTGCGACTGGCGGTGCCGCTGGTGTCCAACGGCGTCCTCCAATTCACGCCTTAATAGTACTATGTAAAAATTAATTAATGCAACTTAACTTAGATATGATGTAGTATTAGGGTGGTTATTTTTAGATTGTACTCCTACATATTATAGTACTCACTCCGTTCCAAAATAGATCACTTTCATTTGGGCATACATGCATATATTTATGCATGTTTTAGTGTCTAGATACATATATGTATGGAAAAATGGAAATCATCTATTTTGAAACGGAGGGAGTACTAAGCATTACGGAAGACCTAACTGCGCTTGGCTCTCTGCATCCCAATTTTTTTCAGAGGCTTAAGCTTCTGTTTTTTAGTCCAACCCGAAAAAAGAAATGAAGTACACCACCTAGAATCCATGAATTCCGTAGTTTCTTTTCAGAAGGAAGTCAGTACATAGTTGTATACTTCACAATCTCTTACCCCAGTCAACTGTAGAATGGAGAAGTAGAGCGTCGAGGAGGGAGTCTTTAGCATAAAACCAGCACTTTAGAGGCAAAATTCCGGAAAACCACCACTTTAGGTTTGAATTGCAAAAAACCACCACTCTAATACTAACATTTTTCAAATCGAGCCAAATGACGATTAAAAACAAACTGACAGGCCCACCTGTCATCACCTTGTATAGGATTCTTTTCTAGGCATTTTATCAAACACGCTGCGCCGCGCCGGCGGAAGCTATCCTCGCCCAGCCGCACGCACACAGAGCTCGCTCGCCCAGCCGCACGCACGGCGGCGGCAGCTTGCTCGCAGGCCTGGCCGCATGCGCGAGCACACGGCAGCAGCTCGCTCGCCTGGCCGCACGGCGGCGACGGCTTGCTCGCCAGCAGCACGCACGCACGGCTTGCACCCCGGCCGCACGCAAGCACGAACGGCACGGCAGCGGCTAGCTCGCCGGCCGGCCGCACGCACGCACGGACGGCACGCACGGCTTGCACGCCGGCCGCACGCATGCACGGACGGCACGGCAGCGGCTCGCTCGCCGGCCGGACGCACGCACGGGCGGCAGGGTAGAGGCTCGCACGCCGGCCGCAGTCACGCACGGACGACACGGCAGCGGCTTGCTTGCCGGCCGCAAGCACGGCTCGCTCGCCCGGCCGCATGCGCGGCGGCAGCATACTCGCCGGCCTGATCGTACGCACGAGCACGCGGCAGCCGCTAGCTCGCCCGGCCGCACGGCGGCAGCAGGCTCGCTGGCTTGGCCGCACTCACGAGGAAGACGGCAGCAGCTAGCAGCTAGCTAGCTCACCGCCCGCACGCATGGCTCGCCTGCCGCATTGCACGGGAGCAGCTAGCTCATAGCAATCATTTTTTTAATTAGCCTAAGCGATGGGCCTATTTGTCAAAAACATCGTCAATCCGCACGCATGGCTCGCCTGGCCTGGCCGCACTCACGAAAAATCTTAGTACTAGAGTGGTGGTTTTTTGCAATTTAAACGTAAAGTGGTGGTTTTCCGGAATTTCAGCTCTAAAGTGGTGGTTTTTTGCTAAAGACTCTCGAGGAGGCCTTGTCTACCTAGGTATAGACACTACTGGAAAATCGAATTTCGCCGGCTATCTACGGCTTTGCCGAGTGCCAAAGCACGGGATACTCGGCATAGCACCATGTACGCCGACACCCTCCCAAATAACACTCGGCACAAGTAAACACTCGGCATACAGATTGTACGCCGAGTGTGCCCTGCATACGACGCTCGGCAGAGACGAAACACTCGGCGTAGCACATGTGTGCCGAGTACCCTCTGCACCAAACACTCGGCGTACAAATTGACGACGGCAAACCACCAAAAAACACTCGGCAAAGATAAACTACTCGGCATACATTGTAGCCACGTGGCGCTACGTCCGTTACGACCGCGACGAAACGTTGCCCAGTGTTTGCCGAGTGTTTTCGTAACGGCAACTCGGCATATATTGGGTTTTTGCCGAGTGTCGTGCTGCAACACTCGGCAAAGTACGCGGTGAAAATTTCCCCCTTCGCGCCAACTCTTCCCGCGTACTATTTCAAAATTTTGCCGAGTGTCATGATGTACCACTCGGCAAAGTACGCGGTGAAATTTCCCCTCCTTCGCGCCAACGTTTCCCGCGTAGTATTTCAGTTCTTTGCCGAGTGTCGTGATGCACCACTCGGCAAACGCTGTGAAATTCCCCCCCCCCTCGCGCCAACTCTTCTTGCGTAGTATTTCACATCTTTGCCGAGTTTCTCGTGATATGACACTCGGCAAAGAAGTTCAACAAGCACACATTCTGTGTGCCTATCTTTGATCCACCGGCTCACAATCACTTGAAAGATCCAACGGCTCGGAAGAGCTCGAAGAAAACACACGATCCGTGTGCCTATCTTCGATCCACCGGCTCACAATCACTTGAAAGATCCAACGGCTCGGAAGATCTCGAAGAAAACACACGATCCGTGTGCTTCTTCCCTTCATTTCTCACTATATAAACACACATGCATCTAGCTCGTTAGCATATATCTACAACCCAGCACTCTTCCATTTCTTCGCGCCAACTCTTCCCATGTCTTCCACCGTACCCACTATAACCTACTCGGAGGCGGAGGAGCTCTGCGCCTCGAACTACCCCTGCCCTCCCGGGTACGGCGTCCCCGCCGGGTGGATGCTGAGCGCCGGAGGCGTGCCGGTCCCTCCTGTCCCTCGAGGTGTGGCGCGCCGGGCGGCCATCACGAACCACTACTAGTTCGAGCTGACACCGGAGCAGCGAACGTATCCCCAATGGGATCCCAACTACCGCGCAGGTTGGGACGCCTTCTTCTTCAATCGGCGTGAGAGGGCGCTCGCCAGGTACGAGGAGGACGGCCCGCCTCCTTCGAACTTCAACGAGGCTGGTCGTCGGCTGTGGTGGCGCGGCCGGACTCTCCAGGGCGTCATGAACTACATAAGGAACGGCGATAACCCCCGCCTGCGCTACCCGCAGTCCAGGCGTGCTCCCCCATCGACATTTCAGCCCCCATCTGACGACAGCGACGACGGCGGCGGCGACTTCGACGACTACGAGTACATGTATTATACGCCTAGGCAGGAGTATGACTAGACCTGAGCCACAAGATGGCTAGACAAATGGTTTGTCCATGTATCCTAGAATGTTTAGATCCACGTACTGTCGTGTATCCGCTTCCTTGGAATTTCAATCTAGTCGTAAAATTCAAAAATAATCGTAGTGGTGTGTGTTCAATTGTCATGTTAGTCCCAAGGACACCCTTGACACATGGCATGGCAAAACATTGGTTTAGGTGGGATCCCGACGCTCCGGGTCCCCTCTCCGGAGATACACTAGCCCCGGTGTAGAAAAAGACGGAACCGGCGTACAGCCCCCTCTGCGTGAGCCGGAAGTGGGTAGCAAAGTGGAACTAGTTGCTTGGTTGTGTCATGTTAGTCCCAAGGAACACCCTTGACAATGGTAGGGCCCACCTACTTGCAAGATTCCCCCCGTTACGTCAGATCCCGGAGTTTCGGGGTGTGAGCAGTCCTGGAACCCGCGAGAGAGAATCCGACGTCGGTGAGGCCCCGGCACAGAGAGTGATGCTATCTTTGGCACCCAACACCCATGATACAATCTAAACACACATGGCATGGAAAAACATTGGTTTAGGTGGGATCCCGACGCTCCGGGTCCCCTCTCTGGAGATACACTAGCCCCGGTGTAGAAAAGACGGAAACCTGCGTCTAGCCCTCTGCGTGAGCCGGAAGTGGGTAGCAAAGTGGAACTAGTTGCTTGGTTGTGTCATGTTAGTCCTAAGGAACACCCTTGACAATGGTAGGGCCCACCTACTTGCAAGATTCCCCCCGTTACGTCAGATCCCGGAGTTTTGGGGTGTGAGCAGTCCTGGAACCCGCGAGAGAGAATCCGACGTCGGTGAGGCCCCGGCACAGAGAGTGATGCTATCTTTGGCACCCAACACCCATGATACAATATAACACACATGGCATGGCAAAACATTGGTTTAGGTGGGATCCCGACGCTCCGGGTCCCCTCTCCGGAGATACACTAGCCCCGGTGTAGAAAAAGACGGAACCGGCGTACAGCCCCCTCTGCGTGAGCCGGAAGTGGGTAGAAAAGTGGAACTAGTTGCTTGGTTGTGTCATGTTAGTCCCAAGGAACACCCTTGACAATGGTAGGGCCCACCTACATGCAAGATTCTCCCCGTTACGTCAGATCCGGGAGTTTCGGGGTGTGAGCAGTCCTGGAACCCGCGAGAGAGAATCCGACGTCGGTGAGGCCCCGGCACAGAGAGTGATGCTATCTTTGGCACCCAAAACCCATGATACAATCTAACACACATGGCATGGCAAAACATTGGTTTAGGTGGGATCCCGACGCTCCGGGTCCTCTCCGGAGATACACTAGCCCCGGTGTAGAAAAAGACGGAACCGGCGTACAGCCCCCTCTGCGTGAGCCGGAAAGTGGGTAGCAAAGTGGAACTAGTTGCTTGGTTGTGTCATGTTAGTCCCAAGGAACACCCTTGACAATGGTTAGGGCCCACCATGCAAGATTCCCCCCGTTACGTCAGATCCGGGAGTTTCGGGGTGTGAGCAGTCCTGGAACCCGCGAGAGAGAATCCGACGTCGGTGAGGCCCCGGCACAGAGAGTGATGCTATCTTTGGCACACAACACCCATGATACAATCTAACACACATGGCATGGCAAAACATTGGTTTAGGTGGGATCCCGACGCTCCGGGTCCCCTCTCCGGAGATACACTAGCCCCGGTGTAGAAAAAGACGGAACCTGCGTCTAGCCCCCTCTGCGTGAGCCGGAAGTGGGTAGCAAAGTGGAACTAGTTCTTGGTTGTGTCATGTTAGTCCCAAGGAACACCCTTGACAATGGTAGGGCCCACCTACTTGCAAGATTCCCCCCGTTACGTCAGATCCCGGAGTTTCGGGGTGTGAGCAGTCCTGGAACCCGCGAGAGAGAATCCGACGTCGGTGAGGCCCCGGCACAGAGAGTGATGCTATCTTTGGCACCCAACACCCATGATACAATCTAACACACATGGCATGGCAAAACATTGGTTTAGGTGGGATCCCGACGCTCCGGGTCCCCTCTCCGGAGATACACTAGCCCCGGTGTAGAAAAAGACGGAACCGGCGTACAGCCCCTCTGCGTGAGCCGGAAGTGGGTAGAAAAGTGGAACTAGTTGCTTGGTTGTGTCATGTTAGTCCCAAGGAACACCCTTGACAATGGTAGGGCCCACCTACATGCAAGATTCCCCCCGTTACGTCAGATCCGGGAGTTTCGGGGTGTGAGCAGTCCTGGAACCCGCGAGAGAGAATCCGACGTCGGTGAGGCCCCGGCACAGAGAGTGATGCTATCTTTGGCACACAACACCCATGATACAATCTAACACACATGGCATGGCAAAACATTGGTTTAGGTGGGATCCCGACGCTCCGGGTCCCCTCTCCGGAGATACACTAGCCCCGGTGTAGAAAAAGACGGAACCTGCGTCTAGCCCCCTCTGCGTGAGCCGGAAGTGGGTAGCAAAGTGGACTATTTGCTTGGTTGTGTCATGTTAGTCCCAAGGAACACCCTTGACAATGGTAGTGCCCACCTACTTGCAAGATTCCCCCGTTACGTCAGATCCCGGAGTTTCGGGGTGTGAGCAGTCCTGGAACCCGCGAGAGAGAATCCGACGTCGGTGAGGCCCCGGCACAGAGAGTGATGCTATCTTTGGCACCCAACACCCATGATACAATCTAACACACATGGCATGGCAAAACATTGGTTTAGGTGGGATCCCGACGCTCCGGGTCCCCTCTCCGGAGATACACTAGCCCCGGTGTAGAAAAAGACGGAACCGACGTACAGCCCCCTCTGCGTGAGCCGGAAGTGGGTAGCAAAGTGGAACTAGTTGCTTGGTTGTGTCATGTTAGTCCCAAGGAACACCCTTGACAATGGTAGGGCCCACCTACATGCAAGATTCCCCCCGTTACGTCAGATCCGGGAGTTTCGGGGTGTGAGCAGTCCTGGAACCCGCGAGAGAGAATCCGACGTCGGTGAGGCCCCGGCACAGAGAGTGATGCTATCTTTGGCACACAACACCCATGATACAATCTAACACACATGGCATGGCAAAACATTGGTTTAGGTGGGATCCCGACGCTCCGGGTCCCCTCTCCGGAGATACACTAGCCCCGGTGTAGAAAAAGACGGAACCTGCGTCTAGCCCCCTCTGCGTGAGCCGGAAGTGGGTAGCAAAGTGGAACTAGTTGCTTGGTTGTGTCATGTTAGTCCCAAGGAACACCCTTGACAATGGTAGGGCCCACCTACTTGCAAGATTCCCCCCGTTACGTCAGATCCCGGAGTTTCGGGGTGTGAGCAGTCCTGGAACCCGCGAGAGAGAATCCGACGTCGGTGAGGCCCCGGCACAGAGAGTGATGCTATCTGTCGTGGTGGTGTCACGGCAGATGCCATAGGATGGCTAAAGTTGTGGGGACGATGGACGCTGGAGGTATTCGGGGAGGGATCACGCGACGAGTAGACGCGTGAGGTAAGAACAACACACTGCAAACAACACGATCTACCCAGGTTCAGGGCCCTCGTGAGGAGGTAAAACCCCTACTCCTGCCTTTCTATATGTATTATGATGTTTCTCCGAGTAGCCACAGTACAAAAGATATCTCTACCGAGTAGCCTCTTGCTCCTCTCCGAGTAGAGCTAGGTCAAGAACTTAGGGTTTCTAGGATGAGAGTGTGGTCTCCAATGAGCATGAGTCTCGTGCCTCGCGCAGGAGGCGGCTGGGCACCTTATACACACGATGCCCAGCCGGATACGTCGAAATACGAACAAGTGTCGACATAGTGTGCACACTGTCCTTCTTCCGAGTTCCCGCTGACAGCTTTTGCTCCCAGCCTTGGCTTCATCCGGAAAGTCGTTGGGCAAAAGTAGGGGACAGGCGGCTAACACTGTACCTAGGCACAGAGTAGACCCCCCATGTCCTGCCACAGCATGCTCCCACGCTGTCACTGTCAGGCACGTCGTCCCCAAATGAACAGTAGTTCGCATGCCGCCAAGTACGGACCCAGGATACGCGGGATCCTGTGTCAGAACGGCTCCTTTGACTTTCTGGCCGGGTAGGTTCCCGCCAATTGTTCCCGCCAATTGTACTCGGGTCAACCTTCTACCCGAAAGGATAGAAACTGCTTGATTTCTCCTTCTGGTCATCTTGAGGTGAGACCGAGTAGCAGTCAACCGGGTAGCGAGTACCAGGTAGTCGGCTACTCGACCAAACCTCCCTTCTGTAAGCTGCCTTTACCACCTGTCTTTACCCTACTCGGGGGTAACCCCCCGACAGCAGTCCCCGAAGCTGGTTGAGTCTTGCGAACTTGTTCACTAGGCTCATCCAGCTTAAAAACCAATCTTTGCATCTCAGCCCTAGAACCTCAAGATGCCGAGAAGAACTTCCGAGTAGCTGTCTAGAAAGTACCTTGACTGTTCTCTCTTCCGAGTATCACTTGCTTTCTACTCTGTAGCCGAGTAAAAAGACTCATGGAAAGCACCTTGGGTTTCCTTTCTTCCATGCATCACTTGCTTCCTACTCTGTAACCGAGTAAAAAGACTTAGAGAATTTTCTGGAATCGAGCCGTTGCGGCACAGAGCACAATCCAGCCCTTCGCGCAGCAACTGCCCACGTGTCAAGCATCCAAGACCTTGTCGTTTCGTTGCCCAGGACACGACCTGCCACGCGTCCAGTTTTCACGCAGTGGGCCCACCGGCCGTCGTGTCCCATCAAGTGTAGTTATGGGCCACGATTCGGTGATGGGATCCAATGCGGCCGTTACGCGCGCAACTTGCGCTTGTGTGCGTTTCTAACCGGCCACAGGACCCACCACACGCCACGATCGATCCCACTCCCACGATGGTAACGAATATCCGCAGAGGAGGTAAATACCTCCCGGGCAATTTCCTTTTCCCCTTCCTCTCACTTTTCCTCCTTCGTCTCCTGCGCTTCTCCGCCTCCGTGCTCTCCGCCGCCGCGCAAGCTCTCGCGCCGCCGCGAAACCAATCTCTCCACCAAACACCTCGCACTCTCCCCACCCGCAGCAATGGCCAAGGCTGGCTGGGCCGGTTCCTCCGTCACGGCTGAGGACTGCGCGTGGCTCGTCAACACCCGGCGGGTGCCTCCCGGCGTGGAGTGCCGGGCTCCAGGCAGCGAGCTCGTGCCTACTCCGCGGGAGGGAGAGCGGGTGGTCTTCCTGTCGCACTTCGAGCGCGGCTTCGGACTGCCCGCCTCCGACTTCCTCAGGAACTTCCTCAACCATTTCGGCATCCAGATGCATCATCTTCCCCCCAACGCCGTCGTCTTCCTCGCCTACCACGCCGTGGTCTGCGAGGCCTTCCTCGGCGTCCGGCCCACCTGGGAGACGTGGCTCAGGTATTTCCACCTGCGCCAGCAGTCTACCGGGAAGAAGGACTCCGCGGGCAACGCCCGCGCCACGGACACCGGCTGCGCCATGATGGTGCAGCGGTCCGGGACGAACCACCCCCGCGTCAAGGGGCTGGACTCCGTCAAGCTCTGGCAGAAGACCTTCTTGTACGTCAAGAATGTCGCCGCCGCAGAAGGAGCCCGACTAGACGACCGCATCAACCTGCCGATTTGGAGCAACCGCGCTCCAATCGGCTTGTACTGGAAGGACAAGCCCGTCAACGACGACGACGCCATCGAGATGGAAGATCGCCTTAGCTGGCTGAAGGCGCAAGGCCTCAAGAATGACGATCCAGTGGCGTGCTGGATCCAGCGCCGAGTGCTGCCCTTGCAGGAGCGCAGCCATCTCATGTGCTACATGGGAGGCCCCCGCGACTGCACCAGGACCACCACCGTCGAGATCGACAACATCGATGTTCCTCTGCACGCCAGGAACATCATGACGACAAGCCTCGGCGACCACTGGCAGTACGGGTTCACCCCGTACAGCCGTACCAAGCCGATTGAGCGGGTATGTTATTCTTTCTCTGCACTACTTTCCGACTAGATAAGTCCTTCCTTTGCCGCAAGTAGCGATCTCCTTCTGCATCGAGTAGGATACTTAGCCGGGTTGCGTAGGCTTAATGTGCTTCGTGCTTGCGCGCCTTGCCGGGTAGCCTACTCGAGATTAACTCCTAGGCTTGATGTGCTTTAGACCTGCACGCCTTTCCGAGTAATTCCCTCCCGCAAACATGCTTAGGCTTAGTATGCTTTGTGCTTGCACGCCTATTCGAGTAGAATGCTTAGTACCTTGCCTAGGCTTTGTGTGCTTTGTACTTGCACGCCCATCCGGGTAGAATTTCTTCCTGGTACTCGGCCAGTCTGTGATCTTTTTCTGTTTTTCAGGTTCTCACGCGCCAGCTCATCGAGAGCAACGACATCTTCGAGAGCAACTGGACTGCTGATCGTGAGGAGGACGACGTGCCTTCTCACGATGCCGCGGAGCAGTCCAACCCCTCTCGCTCCCCCGTTGCTGACAAGCGGGATGCTCTCCGCACCTGGTCCGATGAGGACTTCGATGGTAAGTCCATTTTCAATTTGATTGCTTCCGAGAAGGACCAATCCCTTGATTGATGTTTCTGACTCCTTCCCCTTTCCTTTGCATTTTCAGATGAAGGTGCCGCGGAGAAGGATGGCGAGGACGAAGTCGAGAACGAGGGTGCGGCGCCCCTAGCCGCCAAGCCTCTGTCCGTCGCCGCTCCTGATATCCGCAAGCGGACCGGCAGTGAGGCACCAGCACCTCCTGCCAAGAGGAAGAAGCCCACCGAGAAGAAGGTGGCAGTGAAAAGGTCCAGGCGGGAGCTCAAGTCCACCACCGCGTAAGCCCTCTTCCCGGTTGCTTCCCTTCTCCCGCTGTTCTATTCTCCTCGGATCTTTTCTAACTTTTGGTTTCTTTCTACTCTTCAGACCTCCCATGAACGCGGACGCAGCTCTCGCGTCCGGCCAAGCTACGGAAACTCCAGTGCCTCTCATCAATCTTGATGACGACGAGGCCAACACCGCCAGTGCTGCCGCTGCCAATCCGCAGACAACTGAAGCACAAAGAGCAGCGGCCGAACCAGCGGCACAGGACGCTACCGTCCGCCAGGAAAGACCCCCTTCTCCTCCGGCTAGCAATGCCGAGGAGAACCAGGACCGAGATATGCAATACAGCGCCGCCGAGGAGCGGCCAGAGGCAGAGCCAACGCAGCCAACCACAGGGGCTGCCGCACAAGATCCACTCGCCACAGGGCAGCGAGTGGAAGCCACCACTGCACAGAGCGGCGTGCAGCCAGGTGATGCACCGAGCGGCTCTCTGCCGGGAGCTGCACAGGGCGATGGACCTGCGGCGCTACCCACCGCACAAGGCCCTACACCGCCCAGCTCCTCCTTGTCTGCGCAGCCCAAGGATGCACCTAACTCCCCAGCCGGGCGGGTAACCAGGCAGCAAGCCGCCCTGGATGCTCTGAGGAGCGAAGTGGACCGAAGGGCAGCTGAGAAAGAAGCTGCGGAGAAGGCCAAAGCGGAGAGAGAAGCCGCCAAGAAGGCCAAGGCAGAGAAGGAAGCCGCCGAGAAGGCGAAGGCCATAGCTGCCGGGAAGAAGGTCGCAGACCCCGAGAAGCTGCGGGCCGAGAAGGAGAGGGCGAAGAAGCGAGCCAGAGACCAAGTGCCACCACCAACCTCTGGTGGGGCACTTGTGATCCGTGAGTCCGGCCCAATTCCCGCCGCGCTCTCGGCGGATGCTCGCGCCGCTGGCCAGCCCTGCTATCCAGAATATATGATTGAGGTGAGCCACCAGCACTCAATCGGCTTCCCTCCTCAGGACAAAGCCTTGGCTATCCAGCACGGAAGGAAGGCCGTTGCCATGAACTCCCCTCCTCCAGATCCAAGCCAACAACAGACTGCAAACATTACTTCTCGCGGAGTCCAAGACAAACCCATAACATCCAAAGGCCTTGAGCAGGTACTGGACACAGTCGGCTTCATCGACGCAAAATGGGACAGCAAGGTTCTCGGCGTGAGAAGTGGCATGGTCTCTCCCTTGGCGGCCTCGACCACATGCGCGTGGATTGGAACAAGGTCGACTTGGGACACAAGCCCATGACCGTCTCCACCGAGACCGCGACCCTCGCCGCCAAGATGTTCCTGCATCGCAAGAACGCCGAGGACGTCGAGCAGGCCTACGCAGTAAGTTCTCCTTATCCTTTCCGAGTTGAATTTGCTTTTCTTTAATTCGCCTTTCTGTTTCTTTCCATCACTCCCAGTCCCCGAGATTCTAGCCGAGTAGGTGGATACTCTCCGAGTAGCCTCCTACTCGGGTTGAATCTTATCTGCTTTAACTAACTTTCTTCTTCTTCTCGCTTCTCAGGACAGCGTCCTGAAACGGACTAACCTGTACCGCAATCTCCTCTGGAACCATTCCATCGCCAGGCGGCGCATTGCTGCTTTGGAGAAGGAGAAGGCTGCTGCAGAGGCCGCCAGCAAGGATGCCAATGCCAGCACTCAGCAGCTGGCCGAAGTGCAAGGTACGCTCTTAGCCTTGCGATTCGTGCGTTTTGTGTTTACGCTCGCTTATGCTTTCTTTTGTGCTAACTTTTCTTCTCTGCAGAGAAACTGAAGGGCCTCGCCGAGGAGCACAGCAAATGCCGTGCTTTCGTGCAAAATGCCGAAGCCACCATCAAAAGGCTTGATGGTAAGTTTGTCGCCCACTAGGCTTAGTCTTGAATCCATGTCTTCATTGCTTCTCGTACTAATTCTGTCTGGCTCTTCGCAGAAGATCACAAGGTGTTTGCCGCAGCACACCGAGAATGCGTCCAACCTGACGAGTTGAAACACGAGCTATCCAAGCAAGCTGGTGTGTTGCTGGACCACCATGCCAGCGAGACCGAGAAGCTTCAACTTCAACTGCAACGGGCACTCCAGGATGCCATCAACATTGGCGGCGAGAGAGATCGAGCCATCGCCGAGAAGGCCAAGGCCGAGGGCACTTTCCGAGCCAAGGAAAGGGCCCTCGAGCAGGAATGCGAAACCTTGAAGAAGGCCAACGCCGATCTCTTCGCCCAGATGAACAGCTTGCGCATGATCCAGGAAAGACATATCTCCAACGAGGAAACTTGGAAGAAGAAGCTGCAGCAGCTGCGCAATGAGCTACCTGGTAAGTCTTTTCCTCACTGCCTCTTTTCTTCTCGGTTGCATATCTTCTCGGATTTTCCCCTACTCGGCCATTCCCTTCTTGGTTTTGAAGTTTCCCTTTTCTCTTTCAGCGATCTGGCCTCATCTTGACTCTCCAACTGAGCCTTCTCTGGCCAAGATCAGAGCTGCTCGCCTTGCGAAAGGTGAGGCAGCCGATCCCAGGGCCGAGATCGAGGACAGCCTGCTGGTGCTCAAGGGCTACTTCGAGCAGCTGGCTGGCTTCGGAACGGATCTGATGCACGAGGGCTTCGAACTGCACAAGCTTTTCTGGCCCAACGATCCTCCGCCCAAGTCCATGAAGGGCCTTGCCCTCAAGCTGAAGAACGTGAAGAAGGAGCTGAAGAAGTGGCGCGCTTCAGGAGCCCGTGCCGGTGCGGATGTGATGCTTCTCTGCATCTCATCCTGGTACGAGAACCTAAACATGGAGCTCATCCGCGGGAAGCGCAATGACTCCAAGTGGGAGCTGGATCCCGGCTGCGTGGCTACTCGCAAGCAGGTTGCCTACGAGGTCGCGGAGTGCGCCGAGACGGAGACATACATTGATGGCCTCCCCGAGCCCGACACCGACGATGAAGCCGAAGGGGAAGCTGATGAAGAAGATGACTCCGACCTGGAAGGCTTCTTCGACTCTCCCGAGGGCAAGGCCGGGAAGCGGAAAGGCGCGGCCGTCTCGAGCAGCGACGAGGAGGTTGAGCACATCGAGGCTGCTCAACTCGAATTCGGCACCTCCTCCGGCGCTGCTCTTGACGACACGGTGCCCCCTCCTGGCCAGGCTGCAGGCTCCTCCTCGGCTCCTGATCCCGCCTCGGTGGCCACGGCCACTTCCGAGCAGGCAGCCACCCAGTAAACTGCCGGGATGACGGAATCCGCCACCGTTCAGACGGAAGCGGACGCCACCCTTGCAAGCACCGAGGAAACAGCCGCCGCGACTGCCTCTGAAGAAGCAGCAGCCAAGGCCAGCGCCGAGAACATCGCTTCCTCCTCTTAGATCAACCTGCAATCTTTTTTACTTCGAATATTTATCAGATCCCCGGGATGCCGGGAGCAAATGTCATATACTCTCTTTGTTGTGCTTGCTACACATTTTTTATACCCACTTTGTTATTTCAATGTTAATCAATTTTGAGCAACTTTGGCTCAATGCCGAGTTGTGTTTCCATGCGAGTCCCCGAGTAGCATTTCTTATTCACCCTGTCCCTTCATCTTTGCTCTACCCGCGACTTGTCGCTTGTTTGGTATTCGAGTCACAAGAGTCGAGTAGCAGGGTTGCAAATACTTAGCCGCCAGAAACAATCATGATAACGCAGCCCAACACTTAGCCGAGAAGACGAAAACAAGGAATAACAGTAATAAACTGTCTACTCGGTTCCTGCACTCTTTCTTCCTTAGTGATTTTCGTGTGCTCATTGACCCTTTGCTTGTTCTCTTGCTTGCCATGAAGCCGGGTTTCGGACAGCAGCAAAGTCGAAGAGTTGGAATATAGGTTTAAACACAGTACTCAATGCACTTATGAGTTCTAAAGTGGAGCAACCGAGTAGACGAACAGTAAAGTCGAGTAAGAAAAACACTTAGAGCAATTTTGGACGAGGGCAGTCCCCGAGAACAATTTTAGATTGCAGAGTAGAATTTCAACTCGGATAAGAGGGTACATACACAGCTTTGCTTACGAATGAAAGCGACGAAGTAGAGCTACATTCCAAGGGCGCTTGGTTTCCTCTCCAGCTTTATCTGCCCTGTTCGCCTGTGACGGGCGCACATCTACAAGGTAGTACGCATCATTGTGCAGCGCTTTGCTCACAATAAAAGGCCCTTCCCATGGAGGAGAACTTGTGCATCCCGGCTGTGCGCTGCACAAGCCTAAGGACCATGTCTCCTTCTCGGAAAACCCTTGGGTTCACCTTTCGGCTATGATAACGCCGCAGGTTTTGCTGGTAGATAGCCGAACGTGACAGAGTCAGCTCTCTTGCTTCTTCAAGCAGGTCAACGTCGTCTTCTCGAGCTTCTCTCGCCTCCACCTCAGTGTAGAGGGCTACTCGGGGGGAGTCATGCTCTAGTCTATTGGCAACACGGCCTCAGCCCCGTATACCAAGAAGAATGGCGTGTAGCCGGTTGACCGGTTAGGGGTAGTCCTTAGACTCCACAACACCGCTGGCAACTCTTCTAGCCAACACCCAGGTGTTTTCAGCAACGGCTCGATTAGCCTAGGCTTTATGCCTGCCAGTACCATTCCATTTGCTCTCTCAACTTGCCCATTGGAGGCAGGGTGCGCGACTGACGCAACGTCTAGTCGGATATGCTTATCTCTGCAAAATCGCACCATTGCCCCCTCTGCGAAGTTGGTGCCGTTGTCGGTGATGATACTGTGCGGGTAGCCGTATCTCATGATCACATCCTTCACGAACTTCACGGCTGTGACTCCATCACACTTCCGAATAGGTTTCACCTCAATCCACTTGGTGAACTTGTCCACCATGACCAAAATATGTGTCATGTTGCCTTTGGCCGGCTTGAAGGGCCCAACCATATCCAAGCACCAAACAGCAAATGGCCATGTGATAGGAATTGTTTTCAACTCGGAAGCAGGCATGTGAATCTTACTTG
>JAPCYS010003909.1:0-16000 GCA_028641055.1 Alopecurus myosuroides
CGGCCGTAGTGGGGACGTGCACATTGGGAAGGCGGTCCTCGCGTCCCGTCGCCTCGCCTGCCTGCAGCTGCGTCGCATCGGGATACGGCGCCAAGATCAGGAACCGTGGCCGGCGCTACACCCTCTGATTTGGGGCAGCCATGGCTGCTTGTCAGAGGAGGATGCTGCTTCACTCATTCAGCCATTTACTATTGAAGAGATAGACAGGGTGGTGAAAAGCATGAAACCAAATACTGCTCCAGATTGATAAGGCAGAGAGGTAGTCGGGGAATTGGTAGTCAAGGTCGGAAAATCATCTGCTTGTAAATTCATTTTGTAAAAAAAAAGTAGTACTCGCCCCGGAATAGGCGTTATGAAAAAGAACAAGAAGAAAAAGGGTTTTTTTAATGGGAACAAAGAAGTAGGACTCGGGGATCTGGTGCAAGAAGCAGGTTGTAGCTGGGAGGAAGCTATAAACAGGTCATGGAGTTGTTTGATAAAGAAAAGAAAGCGGTTGGTGTCCCATTGATTTGCCTTATCACTACAGCCACGAATTGAGCGAAAGCCGCCCAAATGAAGATCAGATCACGAAATCATTCTACGATCGATCGAGTTATTCTCTATATCTTGATATCAAATAAGAAGACAGAGAGACTCGGCTTCAAGATGGAGATTGACCATTCTGCACCTGCTCATTCCATTATTCTATTTCTAGAAATCCGGACTATAATCTTCAGACACCCAGGCATATCCTCAAACCAGGAATTCCCAAAAACAATGAACGGATTCAATGTGTTCATCATGGGAAATGAGATGTTGTTGTTTAGCAGGTTGGTCCCTTTCTTCGATAAACTGCTCCTCGGATCCAACTGCTACGTATATGTTAGGCGTAAACGATTGCTCGCCGAGTGTTTGACGCTGCGCGGAGGACTGTCGCCTCCAGGAAGTCCCGGGAAATATCTCCCTGGCTATTGGCTTAAGCTCCCACCATTCGGAGAAAAATAAAAAGAGATGTCATTCACCGGGGATTGACTATACTATAAACGAAGCGAAATCTCTAGTCTTTGGCAGATCCAAGTTGAGATATGGTTGGTGGAGAAGCCATGAGTTTAAGTTCATAGGTAAATCCACTTGTCCTCGAAACTGTAATTCTTAATAGTAGGGTAGCGAAGTAGCCGGGGTTGCACGCATCATCAGAATTCTAGTATAAGGAAGCGACGGGAAGGGAAAGGTGGTTACAAAATACGGATACGTAAGGGTTGTGTTTATTGACTATCACAGGAAATTGCCGACGCGGCTGAAACATGTTGGGACCCTTGGCCGTGATGGGAGAACGCCCCGGAGCAGTGCAGACCCGCGGTGCCGCTTTCCGGAACACCCTCACCGCCGATGCTGGAGCAGGAGGAGTTAGGCGCTCCGCCGCCGCCACCATCGGACGACGAGGACGAGTTCTTCGCGGGTGTTGCGTCGTTCTTTTTCAAATTTCGTTCTATTTATATGTAAAAAAGGCATATGTCTCTACCTTTTAATTTATGAACAAAGTTTTAAAAATTTGTTTGTGTCAATGACGGTTGGAGGCGCCTATCAGGTGGGGCGACCGGATGATGTCCGGCGCCCCCAGGAAAGCCCCCAAATTTAGCGGGTGGGTTGGGGGGCGGACACAATTTTGACGGGTAAACACGTTTGGGGGGTGCCGCTTTGGCTGCTTTTTTTTTTTGAACCGGAACCCCATTGAGCCTTCGGGGGGACAGTTTGGAGGTGCCCGTGCAGATGCTCTAATACCCATGTTT
Organism: Alopecurus myosuroides; assembly: GCA_028641055.1. NCBI lineage: Eukaryota > Viridiplantae > Streptophyta > Magnoliopsida > Poales > Poaceae > Alopecurus > Alopecurus myosuroides. The sequence goes on from JAPCYS010003909.1 coordinate 1,770, forward strand.
AAATGATTGCCCTTCATATCTCTTATTTCCACATAAAAGTCAACGCAAGTCGTCGCTTAAGTTTACTCAACATAAAATAGTAAACTAGACACTAAAAACATTACACATTTTGTTGATCTCTTCTCCACATCAGCGGTTACCCCCATGTGACAAGACAAAGAGACAAACAATGTCGCGCCTTTCTAGATACCCTAAGATACTCGGAAAATATTTCAATTTTCCTTGAACGGGGCTCCTATCCTCACGACCAACCATCACCTCCATCCCCGCGCCATCATCATAGTTCGACAACAGCCGGTCACTATAAACGTCCAACACATAGTTTTAGCAGTCACCAATCTGGGCACCATTGTCTTTGTAGCGGACACCCCACACATTGTCGCTTGTTGAGGTTCTCAGCACCGTCGTTGGAGAAATTATCACTATTTGAGGAGCCACTTCGGTAGTATTTATCAGCCCTAGCGCCATCACAGTAGTCTTTATCACCAGCTTTGGCGCTGCGGTAGCGTTTATCCTCAGGCTTGGCACTGTGACGGTGGTTGGACGCACCGCTGCGGTAGTGGTTATCACCAGGCTTGGCACTGTCACCGTGGCTGGCGGCACCGCTGCGGTAGCGTTTATCACCAGGCTTGGCACTGTGACGGTGGCTGGATGCACCGCTGCTGCTGTAGTGGTTATCACCAGCCTTGGCACTGCCCCGGTGGCTGTAGGCACCGCTGTTGTGGTTATTAGCTTTGGCCATGTCACTGTAGGCACCGTTATCAGCTCGGCCATCACCGCGGTAGTGGTTGCCAGCCCTGGCATTGTCACGATAGCGGTAGCGGTAGGAGTAGCGGTTGTAGAACTTGCTCCATTCTGATTCGCCGGTGCTCTGTGGAGAATGGTTAATAATCATGTAGTAAGGGAATCTCCAGCCGTTCGGCCCCCCAGGATGCGAAAACTGCACATTTTTTTCCGCCACGGCGCGAAACGGCGCAATGGGGGGGCGCGTTTCCCTGCCGTGAAACCCAGGCCGCTCCCCCCAGCCGGCGATTCGCCCATCTTTGGGCAGCTAGAGTTTTGGCACTTGAAGTTTTACCACACAAATAAATAGAGTTGCCACACAAATAAATAGTTCAACAATTTAAACAAAAAAAAAAATTACACTAGTCATCGTTATCATCCTCAACATTGTCATTCCCCTTTCGCGCCCACAAATGCTGCACCAGGTCATTCTGCAGAGCATGGTGTGTTCCAACGTGTCGAATCTCATGTCGCTTGGTGAGGAAGTTTGTCCATGATGCCGGCACCTGGTGATCAACAGTTGCAAGAGGGCCCTGCCGGTAGTATGGTGTGCTTGCCTCACTGTCAGGCACCGGGTCATCCCGCTCACTCTCAATGATCATGGTGTGCAAGATCACACAACACTACATCACCTCCCACATGTTGGACTTCGACCAAGTCATAGTTGGGTACCGGATAACAGCGAATCGAGATTGCAGCGCACCAAATGCCAGCTCAACATCCTTCCTGCAAGCCTCCTGGCACTTGGAAAAACCAAACTTTTGCGCTTCCTGGGATAGGGTTGGAGATGCCCTTCACAAATGTTGCCCACTTCGGGTAGATGCCATCTGCAAGATAATACCCCTTTGTATACTGTTGTCCATTGATCTCATAGTTCACAGGGGGGCATGGCCTTAGACAAGCTTGGCAAAGACATTCGAGCACTGCAAGACATTGATGTTGTTGTGACTTCCAGGCATACCAAAGAATGAATGCCAAATCCATAGACCGTACGAAGCCACGGCCTCGAGAACCACCGAGCACTCTACTTCCTTTCCCTTGTACATCTCCTGCCAGTCAAATGGACAGTTCTTCCATGCCCAATGCATACAGTCGATACTGCCAAGCATCCCAGGAAAGCCTCTTGCTTCATTCTCTGCGAGGAGACGAGCAGTGTCTTGCGCATTGGGTGATCGCAGGTATATTGGGCCAAAAACTGCAACCACTGCCCGGCAGAACTTGTTCAAGCACTCAAGGGCCGTGGACTCGCTCATGCGCAGGTAGTCATCTTGTGCATCTGCGGGAGCACCGTATGCAAGCAACCTCATGGCCATCGTGCACTTCTGAATAGAGGTAAAGCCTACCGTGCCGGTGCAGTCCTTCTTCAACTTGAAGTAGGTATCGAACTCCCGGATGGCATGCATGATCTTGAGGAAGAGCGTGTGTTTCATCCTGAAACGACGCCGGAACACCTTCTCGTCGTTGGTGGGATCCTCGGCGAATTAGTCGGAGTAGAGGATGCAGTAGCCCTCGTACCGCTGCCTCGGCTTGCTCTTGCGGCGACCGGGCTTCGATCCAGCACACCGCGGCTGGGCGGCCTGGGCCTGCAAGCCGGCCAGGCAGCTCAGGATCAGCAGGTGTTCCTCGTCGTCGATGGCGGCCTGATCTTCCTCGTCGAAGAGCTCGGCGAGCATCTCCTCGGCGTCGGAGTCCATGGCTCGGACAGAACGTCGAACACCTTGCGGGTGGTGGACGCGGTTCGCCGGGCACAACCTCTCCCGCGGCGGAGACGCGAGCAAACGGCGGCGACGGTGTGGTGGAGCTAGACGGCGGTGGTTTGCCTGGCCGCTCGTGTGTGATGGCGGCCGACGGCAGCGACGTGGGGGGTGGCCGACGGGGTGGCGACGGCGAGGCGAGCGAGAGGAAAGGCCGAGTCGGGGTGGGGAAAGTGGGGCAAATGGCGCTCCCTCGCCGACAGCGCTGGCCCACGCGCGTTTTTTCTTCCGCCGCCCCCCACCCCCCCCCCCCCACCCCCCCAAGCCGAACCCAATGGGTTGGGTTCCGCCTAGGTGCGACGGCGCTAATTTCCGCCGAAACGGCGCTATTTCGGTTTCTGGGGGGCGGCTGGTAGAAAAACGGCGCTTTTCGAGAAAAACGGCGCTAATTCGCGTTCTGGGGGCGCTGGGGGACGACTAGAGATGCCCTAAGACATTTGAAAAACGAAGTAGAGATGACAGATGGTCATTATATATTTCTTTAGGGTCGGAGTGTGCCCTAATGCAGATCCACTTGTACCTCTAGAACGGAAGTACTAGTACTGAGTAGCATATATATAAAGCTTCATAATGGTAGCAAGTCGGCTTACCGTGCGTGTACTGCCCCCGCACTCCCCGTATCCAGTGTCAGCCCTACAGCCCGTGGTCTTAGCCGCACTCGGCGGCGACGCTGGCTGTGGTGGCGGCAGTGGAGGTGGCGGTGTTGGCTGTGGCGGCGGAGGCGGTGGTGGCGGTGGCGGCTTGAGCCCCTCCTCCTTGGCAGCGGTGAGCCTGTCATACTCCGCGCGATTCAGCGGGTCCTTGAGAACCTGCTCAAGCCAGACACAATCACACAAAGGAAATAATCACAAGTCGCAACATGAAAGATGGATCGAATCTACTTCGTCGTACGTGCACACAAGATCATGACCTACCTCGTATGCCTCCCCTAGCTGCTTGAACCGCCTCTCCGCCTCGTCCTTGTGGTCGGGGTTCTTGTCCGGGTGCCACTTGAGCGCGCCCTTGTGGTACGCCTTGCGGATGTCGCCGGCGGTGGCCGCCCTGGGCACGCCCAGGGTCTCGTAGTAGTCCAGCGCCTCCATGAATGGAATGGCTGCTTCCTTCCACTTCTGAATCCCAAATCGGTTGTCGTTTAACTACCGTAGAGAGATTCGGTGGTGGCATTGTTTGCAAGTACGCCAAAATATTTCCTTTTTTCTGAGCGAGGAGTCGTCCTAGAGAAGGTACATAGATTTGGACTTACATGTCCACCGTTTTCAATGGATTTTTTTTTTTTTTTTTGACTTTATTAGTACTAAAACACCTTCGATGATACTGATCGACTAAACACCTGGCCAAGCAAAAGCATATCACGTCGCCTGACGTATAAACAGGTATCGGCAGCTGTAATTTGAAAAAAAAAAGTATCGGCAGCTGTACCATGAGATATACGATGTTCTACAGCTGCATGCATGCCAAGTCCATGCTCATTCAGTCCAAGCTAGCACCAAGGATGAAGCCGATCGAACAGCCGACAAACTAGAAAGTGACTGCGATCAAGCCCTTCTGACTGACGGGCTGCAGCCTCTTCAAGTGGTTATAATCACTGAATCTCATGTACACTACATGAGCCATACTATATACTCCCTCCGTTCATCAATCGATGACTTCCACATATCTATATATGGACGTATCTAGACACTAAAATATGTCTAGATATATCCATATATAGATATGTGAAAGTCATCGATTGTTGAACGGAGCGTACGCACATTGCACCGAGACAGAAATATCATGCCACTGTGGCGTTTCGGGGATTCGGACCGCCATTATATGAACAAGGTTTAAAACAGACGTCACTTTTGAATTCTAGAACCTAGGGTAAGCCCAAGTTGCCCAATTGTCGACAAAACTACAGGAGGGCAATTAATGCAAAGTTAATTGGACACGGTTTGTCGCCCAAGAACCTTGGGGGGCTTTGAGCCATAGTGGGGAGTATCATATATTAGTAGTATCATGCATATGATACTAGTGTATGATACTGCCCCTATAATGCATACTACCTCTGTTCCTATGAATAAGGTGCACACGCATTTTAAGACAAACTTTGACTGAAAGATTTGAGTAACAATATCCTGACTATATAGTGCAAATTTGACATTGTTAGATTTGTATTGACAAACACTTTCTAATGATATTAATTTTATACCGTAACATAGGTAGATACCACTACACTCTCTTTTTTCATTAATTAGCTGTCATGTCAGCTTTTTTGTGGGGCCAAGCTGCATGATACCAGCTATGATACCACCACTATGGCCAGTCTCATATTGAAAAAATTGCTTGAACACTTCGATCGAGATGGATTGGAATGGAAAGATCCCTAGAAACTTTGGGTGGGTACCAGAATCCCATGCACTGTTGAAGATATGGATTTATTCTACGCCGCCACCTCGATCACCATTGGCAACAGCGACAAGGCCCATTTTTGTGACGTCCATTGGCTTGGTGGCCGGAAACCGAACGATATTGCACCGCTTATCTATGTGGCATCAAAGAAGATAAAATGGTGTGTTAGCCATGCTCTAACGGAAAACAAGTGGATTATCAACATCGTCGTGGACGATGATTTTTTCAATGGATCATGCTCGGCAATTCGTTTGCCTTTGGGTCCTTCTTCGGGAGGTTCATCTCAATGCCTACGTGGAGGATGACATTTCTTGGAAGTTCACGACCAACGGTGTATATTCGGCGGCATCCACCCTTCAAAGAGCAATTCCTTGGGATAATTTTGTCTGAAAAGAACACTCTTGTTTGGAAAAATTGCACCCCTCAAAAAGTTGAAATTATTCATACAGCTTTCTCTACAAAACCACCTTTGGACGGCCGACTGCTTGGGGAAAAGAAGATGGCCAAATTGTGGGTTTTCCCCTCTTTGCAAACAATAATGCTACACCTACGGGTTGAATTTTACGGATTTCTACCTACGGGCTGACGTGGTTGGAGGTGGAGAAACTCGGGGAGAATTAATCGGGGCAACTGCTGAACCTTCTCCAATCACACAAGGCTATACTTTGTCCGTAAGCTGATTCTGTAGAGTGATTCCGTAAGTGTAGCATTACTGCTTTGCAAAAGAGCCCCAGAATCAATCAACCACCTTTTCGTGAATTGTCGCTTCTCCATTCGCCTATGGGGCTACATTCGAGATTGTTTGGGTCTCCACGCCCTCGACCTCAACCTTTGTCTGTTGCTTTCCCTCCAAAATTAATGCCCGCGGACGTGCATCCTTCCCTTCTCTCACCGTTGCTCGTCGGTTGTGAGATAAGGAACGAGGGAAATTCATGTGTTTCCCCTCTCGTCCTCCTCGACAAAATCAAAACGGAGGCCAGCCTTTGGGTCATTATGGGAGCAACAAAATTGAGCGAAGTAATGTTGGGAGAGTAGTTTTTGTTACAACTCCTTATTAATCAACAGAACGAGGCAAAGTTTATGCCGCCGTTTTTTAGAAGAAAAAAAAAACTCATCTTGTACCAAATGAATACACGACTTATGAGCCATATATTAGGGTGGCTGCACTGCAACTGCAACATAGTATGTTTCCGTCGATCAAATTATGTGTGCACGGAAACATCTAAGCTGTAAATACAGAGCTAGAGCTGATGTTCAGTGAGAGCAACCCTCCGATGGAGCCCTTTTAATCAGTCGGATGCCCAGGAGCCCTACTCATCATCACGAACCATCGTCGGTGTCAGTGTCATGCTCGGTGTTTTCATCTTCATCGAGTGAATGCCCAGGATAAGAGTCCTCCTCTGTCCCATCCGATTCTCCGCCACTGAGAAATTCATCATCGTGGTCCTCTATATCATTCTCGTCATCTTCATCTTGGCTAACCAAATGTTCAATATCGTGGTCCTCCATATCCTCCGAGCCCTCTTCATCCCCACCATCCTCGGAGTCATACTCGTTGATCTCATCCTCATCATCGTGGTCCTCCTCCATACTCTCCGAGCCCTCGTCATCCACCCCACCATCGTCGGTGTCATGCTCGCCTTCTTCACCATCCGAATGTTCAGAATCGTAGTCCTCCTCTGTGCTCTTCGACCCACTCCCGCCGCCGCTGGCCTTAGCCGCGCCGCCCATACTGTTAGAATATAAACTATTTTGTAAACCGAACCTCCATAATCTATGAGGTTGTTCGGTTTAGATAAGTGCAATCTCCCCTTAGTCGTTATCTGTAAACATCAGGCGTTTGCCTTCTATATAACACAAACCACGAGCCTAGACAATGGCATCGTTTTCCGCTACGATTAATATGGTATCAGAGCCTCCAACTCTTCCATGACATCGCAGCGAAGAACATCGAATACCTAGAACACCAATCTACCGAAAACCCTAGATCACCACTGCATCTTCCGAACACCCAAGTACCCACCAATCCAGAATACCCAAACACCAAAATACCCAAGCACCGAAGAAAACCCAGATCGCATCTACCAGTACCAGCAAAACACACCTAGATCAGATCACCATGGCCTCCTCGTCAAACACCAATACCCAGCAACCCCTTGGAAACCCACCGGCTGAGAAGCTGACGCGCAGCAACCACCTCCTATGGAGAGCCCAAGTGATGCCCACCCTGCGGTGCGCGGGTGATCGGGCTCCTCGAAGGTCAAGAACCGGCGCCGCCGGAATTCATCATCACCACCGTGAGCGAGAAGGAAGTCAAAACACCGAACCCGGCCTACGATGCCTGGATTCTGAAGGATCAACAGGTGTTGAGCTATCTGCTCAACTCCCTCTCCGTCGAGATCCTGGCGCAAACGGTGGGGTTGGATCACTCCGCCGAGGTATGGAGTCTGATCACATCCTTGTTCTCATCAAAATCCAAAGCCAATGTTGCACATCTTCGTGGTGAACTTGCTAACACCAAGAAGGAACGGCTCACGGCTGATCAATACATCGGCAAAATGCGAGGATTTGCCACCGAGCTGGTAGCTGCTGGACGCACCGTCGACGAGGATGAACTCGTCGAGTTCATTCTCAACGGCCTCGACGACGACTACACCGCCCTCGTCGCCTCCGTCAACATGATGTCCTCGTGCTCGGTGAGTGAACTACACTCGATGATATCCTCTGCGAACGACTACACTCGATGCGCTAGTCACGATTGTCAGGTGGCAAAAGCTTCGAGTCCTCTGCGAACGCGGCGCGCCGTGATCGGCGTGACGTCAACACCAACAACGGCTACACCAAACCCTTCAACGACAATCGCCGCGATCGCGACTACCGAGAACGCGATGAACCCCGTGGTCAGTTCGTCGACCGCGACAACGATGGAGGACATCGTGGCGGCTATGGCGATCGCGGTGGCTACGACAGTCATCGCGGCGGCTATGGTGGCGGCTACGATGACCGTGGCGCCTATGGTGACCGCGGCGGCTATGATGGTCACCGAGGTGGCTACGGTGGTCACCGCGGCGGGCATGATGGCGGTCACCGCGGCGGCTACGGCGGGCGAGGACATGGTCCAGGAGGCCGCGCTCCCTCCCCATATCAAGACGTCGATTGTCAAATTTGTAAAAAACATGGCCACCCAGCAGGAGAGTGCTGGTGGCATTACGAGGAAAGCAATGATCGCGGTGGCAACCGTGATCAGAACAGGGGAGATCACCGCGGTGCCAACGCCGCATACGCCTACGGTGTCGATACCAACTGGTATCCTGACACGGGGGCAACGGACCACATCACCGGCAACTTGGAAAGACTCATGATTCGCGACAAGTACCACGGCAACGACAAAATCCACACTGCAAACGGTGAAGGTATGAAAATCAGTCACATTGGAGATTCATCTATTCAAACCCCTAATTCCAATCTTCAGCTTCATAATGTGCTTCATGTCCCTAGTGCAACGAAAAATTTGCTTTCTGTTCATAGGCTTACTCTTGATAATGATATCTTTTTAGAATTTCACCCTTGGCATTTTCTTATAAAGGATCGGGCAACGGGGGAAATTCTTCTTAGAGGACGATGTGAAGGTGGCCTCTACCCTATCATTCCATCAGAGATCAAGCAAGCAAACATCATCACAAAACCCACCTCTTCAAGGTGGCATAGTCGCCTAGGGCATCCAAATAAAGCAATAGTGCAATTTGTTTTGAATAAATTTAGTCTCCCTTATTCCAAGGATTCTATTTCTGAAACCATTTGTGATTCATGCCAAAGAGCTAAAAGTCATCAATTACCATATCCTGTTTCTACAAGTGTTTCCACTTTTCCATTGCAACAAATTTTTTCTGATGTTTGGGGTCCTGCAAATACTTCTGTAGGCCGTCACAACTACTATGTTAGTTTCATTGATGACTTTAGCAAATTCACCTGGATATACCTACTCAAAAAGAAATCTGATGTCTTTGATGTATTCCACAATTTCATGAATCTGGTTGAAAGAAAATTTGAGAGAAAAATTATTACCATGCAAACAGATTGGGGAGGAGAATATGAGAAGTTAAATCCTTTCTTTCAAAAATTAGGCATTGCACACCATGTTTCATGTCCTTATGCTCATCAGCAAAATGAATCTGCTAAGAGAAAACATCGTCATATAGTTGAAATTGGCCTAGCTCTCTTAGCAGATGCATCAATGCCTCTCAAATTTTGGGATGAAGCATTTCTTACTGCCACCTATCTCATTAATCTTATGCCAAGCAAGGTCATTGGCAATATTAGTCCTTCTGAAAAATTACTTGGAGTTGTTCCTAACTACACATCTCTTCGTGTATTTGGTTGTGCATGTTGGCCAAATTTACGTCCCTGCAATACTCGCAAATTAGCCTATAGATCCAAACAATGTGTGTTTCTTGGGTATAGTCCAAGACACAAGGGAGTTAAATGCCTAGATATTTCTACAGGTCGTGTGTATATATCTAGGGATGTTGTGTTTGATGAAAACATTTTTCCTTTCTCCCAACTTCATCCAAACTCCGGTGCTCTCCTTAGAAACGAAATACTACTTCTTCCACAACATCTATTACCACAAGAAGGGGGTGCGAATAATGATGAACATGTGACTGATCATATCTCACAAATACCTGTTGTTAGTCCTTTACAGAATGCAGGAGAAAATTTGGAGCCATTCGGTGAAAATTTGGGCCAAAACAATGAAATATACGAGTGTGATTCCATGTCAGAAGAAGACAACGGACTCAGCTCGCGATCCCAGGCTGATTCGGTGTCAGACTATGATCCCGATGCAGATCACGGGCCGGAATCCGGAGCAGATTCTGCGCCCAATGATTGGGGCGCTGACAGCACCGATCACGAGGCAGCTGCGTCGTCCACCGCGTCACCGAGCGCGTCCTCGCCTGCCTCCTCGACAACCCTGTCAGACTCCGACCCGTGCCAATCCGGCGCGTCCACGTCGACCACCCACCAACCGCGTGGTCCAGCCGGTCGGCCTGCTTCCGCCACCCGCCAGGCTGCGGGGGAACAACGCGCCACGCGGCAGCTCCGGGCTGGCCGCAGCGGAGATCCACCTGCGGGACAGCAGGCCACGGACCGCAGTGCAGATTCGTCTGCAGGTCACCAGACTGGCCCCCAGGTGCCTGGATCTTCTGTGGTGACAGATCCTGCAGCCCCCCTGCAAAGAGCACACGGCTACAAAAGGGTATAACTAACCCAAAATTTTTGGAAAGATGGATGCGTTCGCTATAATTTTTTGTGTACTACAGGAGAACCAAATACTTTGCGTGAGGCCCTAGATCATCCTGATTGGCGCAAGGCTATGGATGAAGAATACACTACTCTTCAAAACAATCACACCTGGCATTTAGTACCTGCAAATCATGGTAACAGTAATATTATTGACTGCAAGGGTTTACAGAATTAAAAAATTGATGGTGTTATAAATCGTTTAGTAGCAAAAGGGTTCAAACAGAGATATGATATTGATTATAAGGACACTTTTAGTCCTGTTGTGAAAGCTGCCACTATTCGTCTTGTTCTGGCTATATTTGTCTCCAGGAACTGGAATATTAGACAGCTCGATGTCAAGAATGCGTTTTTGCATGGCGTTCTGGAAGAGGAAATTTATATGAAGCAACCTCCTGGATATGCAAATGCTGAATATCCTAATCATATTTGCAAACTTGACAAAGCTTTGTATGGTCTCAAACAGGCCCCGAGAGCATGGTATTCACGTTTGAGTACCAAACTTCAGCAATTGGGCTTCAAACCATCACAAGGAGATACATCTCTCTTTATTTACAATCAGTCAGGTATCACAGTCTTTGTATTGGTTTATGTAGATGACATTATAGTAACAAGTTCATCAAATCAAGCAATCTCCACTCTAGTAGATGATTTAAACAAACACTTTGCTATTAAGGATCTTGGAGAGCTTAGTTTTTTCTTGGGTATTGAAGTAAGGAAAATTAATGATGGTCTTGTTCTTACTCAAGAAAAATATGCTTTGGAATTGTTAGCAAAAGTTGGAATGAAAGATTGCAAATCATTCAACACCCCATTATCTGCCACTGAAAAACTGTCAGCTTATGAAGGAGAACCCCTTGGATTGGATGACACTACTAGATACAGAAGTATAGTTGGAGGTTTGCAGTATCTGACATTAACAAGACCTGATATTTCTTTCTCAGTAAATAAAGTATGTCAATATCTTCATGCCCCTACTACAGTACATTGGACAGCAGTAAAAAGGATATTGCGTTATATACAGAGTTCTCTTGCCCTTGGACTTACTTTTCGAAGGTCCACTTCCACTCTTATAAGTGCATTTTCAGATGCTGATTGGGCAGGATGTATTGATGATAGAAGATCCACTGGTGGTTTTGCTATATTCTTTGGGCCAAATCTTATATCTTTGAGTGCTAGAAAACAAGCAACTGTATCAAGATCCAGTACAGAAGCTGAATATAAATCACTAGCAAATGCCACAACTGAAGTTATATGGGTTGAAACTCTTCTCAAGGAACTTTGGTATTAAACTTCATGAAAAACCATGTCTATGGTGTGATAACATGGGAGCTACATATTTGTCTACTAATCCCATCTTTCATGCAAGAACAAAGCACATAGAAATTGATTTCCATTTTGTGAGGGAAAGGGTTGCACAAGGTTTGCTTGATATTCGTTTTATCTCTACAAAGGATCACAAAGCCTTTACCATATAGAGAGTTAGAAGAGTTTAAGAATGTAAGTTTTGATTAAGGAAGGATGTTAGAATATAAACTGTTTTGTAAACCGAACCTCCATAATTTATGAGGTTGTTCGGTTTAGATAAGTGCAATCTCCCCTTAGTCGTTATCTGTAAACATCAGACGTTTGCCTTCTATATAACACGAACCACGAGCCTAGACAATGGCATCGTTTTTCGCTACGATTAATCCATACCCCTCGCAGCTCCGGGGCGTCCCGGCCCGTGGCCTTAGAGCATGTCTAACAGACCCCTTATGTTTTCGCCCCCTAAAACGCGTGTAGAGGGCCCTGTATGCACTTTTCGCCGGCCGAAAACTCGTGCGAGCTAGCAGACCCCGTACCCCCACCCCGTAAAACAGAATATTCTGTTTTACGGGGTGGGGGTACGGGGTCTGCTAGCTCGCACTAGTTTTCGGCCCCTCAAAAACAGGGTTTTGCAGGGTTTTGCACAAGTAGACAAACACATCAAACATGGCAGATTCAAGATATGCGATGCATAATCCATAGTTTTACATCACAAATAGATCAACAAGTTCATAGGTCATGTTCTAGGCATGGAGGTTCCCAAAAGTACTGCCACCACCAACGCGATACACATCAATCTAGAAGCCCACCGTCGGTACCACCACTCACCGGAGTTGAAGCACCAAGGTTGGTTGCCTCGCGAGCTTGACGCGCCTGCAACTTCCTCGCCATGATCTCGGCCTTGCTCTCTTTCCACCACAGCAGCTGATCGTCGTCCATGTCCTTGGTGTTCATCATCATGATCTCCTTCTCCTCGGCCAAGAGCTCCTTCATGGCTTTGGTTTGTTTGAGAGCCAACATCTGGGCATCCAACTCGGCCTTGCGCATTGCCTCCTCCCGTTTTGCTGCCACCTTGGCAAGCTTGACCTCCTTTTTCTTCTCGGTGATGAGGACCTTGGTCTCCAATGTCTTGAATGCTATTGGTTTGTTTGTTTGAGAGGAAGGCGTGGGGACAGGCGGAACGGGCGGCGCCGGAACTTCGTCGAGCACCTGCGTGGGCGGAACGGCCGCTGCAGGCGCCGCGGTCTTCTTCCCCTTTGGCGCCGGCCCCCTCACCGCGGTCTTCTTCACCCGGCCCCCTTTGGCGGGAGCAGTAGTGGTCGCCGCCGCCGCCGCTACCGCCGCCGGTGTGTCGAAGAAGATCTTCGGGGTCCTCTTCCTCTTCATCGGCATGGTGGCGGAGATGACGGCCGCGACTTCGGCGGAGGTCGGCTCACCACCCACGATGTCGACGGGGGCATTATTCACCACCTCAGACATGGGTGGTGCGTCGTCGGTGGTCGGAGGGGCTTGTGAGACGTCCATGCCGGCGAGATCTGGCCACGCGGTGGCCGGGGAGGGCGAGGCGGCGGAGATCCGGCGGCAGCGGCGGCGGTTGGGAGGTTCGCGCGCAGTTGGGGAAAAGGTGAGGGGTTGGCCCTCTACATCTCCTCCTGACCCGCACATGTAGGGGTCGACGGCCACCCCCTACCGAAACTTGTAAAAATTCGTCTGGGGTGGTCCATTTAGGGGGTCTGCTACATGGCCGGGTAGAGCCCAAACCCGTATATCAGCGGTTATTATACGGGTTTGGGCCATTTAGGGGGTCTGTTAGACATGCTCTTAGCCACGCCCGGCGCGCGTCCTGTGCCTGCACCGCCAGCGCGCTTTGCTCCTTCAGTCCGGTCAAAGCCTGCACGGGCAGTGGCGGCCGGGGGCGGCGGCACATCCCGCTTGAGCGCCTCGTTGGCGGCGAGCCTGTCATAGGCCGCGCGCTTCGCCGGGTCCTTGAGAACCTGCACGTACGCTTGACCAAGTCACACGCACGCACTGAGAAGGAAATATGGATCATCAAGCTCGATTGGCAGGCCGCCTACCTCGTAGGACTCCGATAACTGCTTGAACCGCCTCTCCGCCTCGTTTTTAAGGTGGCCGGGGTTCTTGTCCGGGTGCCACTTGAGGGCGCGCTTGTGGTAGGCCTTCCGGATGTCGCCGGCGGTGGCTACCCTGGGCACGCCTTGGATCCTGTAGTGGTCAAGCGCCATGACAGAATGGCACTCTGCTGATCTAAAAAAAAAAATAGCACTCTGCTTCGACTTCCGAATATATCCCAAGTACTCTTGTGCAGTATCCTACTGCTTCTGGGGAAGGCGAAATGTTTGCATGGCGCGAGTCGTGTAGACCTGTAATTGCCCTTCCAACCGCTCCATGGACGCGTTTGTTTTTATTTACTTCACTCAAAAGTCTGAAACACTGTCGATGATAACGGGAGCGGCCGGCTGACACGTATAAATAGGCATTGACTGTATTTTTAGTTCATTTTTTTTCACTATAAACTTAGGCTTAATGATACACATATGGCTAAGTCACCATAGATTTATGCTTGATTTGTTTCCGTCAGTATCCACGTGGTATGTCAATACTAATTTCTATCTAAGGACCTGAAATGCGCACACTTAGTTTATAAGAATTGTTTGACAGATATTTATTTGTTTGCAT
>JAPCYS010002191.1:0-15993 GCA_028641055.1 Alopecurus myosuroides
ATCTTGATGAAAAATGCTCTTTACATATGTCACATGCAATTTATAGGTTGGAGAACTACTTCACTTTCATGTTCCCCAATGTCAATTGCTTAGATCATTGTTAACTTGTAGAGTTGAGTCACAAAGGGTCAAAGGCATATATTTATTACTTTAGAAATTTTTGGTCATGTAAAAACACAGTTGTAACTTAAAGATCTACTGCGCCTTTTCCCTTCGAACTTCTAGGAGAAGCGAATAATCAATGATTTTGGCATATGAGCCCAACAACGAGCAAATGGCTGGCGGCAGAGTTGCATAGGCTACCCTCAAGGGTTGAGGATGGTAAAGGCGATCTTTGTTGGACTCACCCTTGGGATGGTATGTAGAATATGCATTGGTGGAACGTGCAGAGGAAGACCAGATCCTTCTATGAAATGCTCTGAGAAGGCTGGTATGTGGAATATGCAGTGGTGGAACGTGCAGAGGAAGACCAGATCCTTCTATGAAATGCTCTGAGAAGGGTGGGATCAGTGTCCTTGGCGAGGAGTTCTGGTGTGTTAAGCTGAATTTGTATATCTCAAGTCTTTAGTCATTATTTTTGCAAGTAATATTCTAAAACTCCCTTGAGAGCATGAGAACGTCATTGATGTGGAGATGTGACGAAAATAATGGTGGGATATCTGACAACCAACTTATGTAACCCTTGATATTATAATGAAGCAGAGAAGCATAATCATTGACATATGCTTTTCTTATGCCAATAAATTTGCCACAGTTGAGGTGCTGTTTGATTTTTCTTGAAATTCAGATTACATGGACTTTCTTAAAGTACACTCCCTTTAAAATTTTGAAATCTACCCAGCAACAAAGTAGTGCAGAAGATAATTGTCAGATTGATCAACTTCAAATTGATCTTTACATGCTGGATTTGCAGCCACGGATCTTTGTGACATGTGTACGATATAGTTCGACGTTTTTGCGCCAGACGGCGCAACAGGTCATCTAGTCTTCTTTTAATAACGAGAGTAATGTGAGCCTATGCTTTGGTGGCTGCCAAGACGTACTGTTTAAACAAAATAAATAAGTACCGTAACGCAGAGATCTGAATAAGTACTCCCTCCCTCCGGTCATTTTTACTTGGCACTAGTTGAATGCCCGTGCTTTGCTACGGGTCTATACTTTTTTTTAGCTCTTGAGTCATGTAACCATAATGAAAATGAATATTGCGGATGACTTGAAAATCGACCTATATGCTCCGCGCTGCCGTGCGTGCATCACGCCATGAACACGATGTGAAGCTCCCCTCCTCGCTCCCCATGTTTCTGTCGTGCTGCTCCTGCAAGCTGGCGAGCAGACTGACACGGGTGGAGATCTCCTTATTACGCGTGTCGAGCACCAAAAAATAAATACGCCCGCTGTCATCGTCCATCACCCAGTAGACGCGGGTGTTGGAATGTGAAGCACCAGGAGTAACACCGCGCTCTGGTCATCCGTCATCTCAGTCGTTGGCGTGTGTTGGCCGACCCTGCTCAACAATCGACATCATTGACTTGTTGTAGTCTGCTGCCGGAAGAACCACTTTGTCGATTGTCAAGCAGACTCGGCCTCCGCACTGTCCTCGCCGACTCCCAGCCAGACGCGCTCCGCCATCTGTCCCTGCTCGCCAACACCCTCAGCACGGCCACCATCGCACTTAATCCGTTGGCCACAACGCCGATGGGCCCCCGGACCTAGCCTTATGCTCCAGATCGTGCCGGTCCGGGCTGGGCCACTTCGCCCCGACACCGAATCCTCTCCTAAAGAAACAATAATGAGGTGATCTATTCAGACCGGATTCTCGTTCTCCGCCTCTGTCGAGTTTCGATTCACCATCTTCCTGTCGCCGTTCACTGGATCCTCTCCCAATGAACGACGAGGAGGTGATCCATTCAGACCGGATCTCGTTCTCCGCCTCCTCCGAGTTTCGGTTCACCATCTCGTCGCCGCCGTTCATAGTAAAAAACACGAGCCCGTTGCCGGTGATGATTTTGGCATCCCGCCGCCCGTAGTGTACAACCGTCGGCTGCTTGCCGGCCTGACGTATCTCCGCCAACAGCTTCCAACCTTGTCGAGCCGGGCGGCCGCGTGGGTCCTGAAGGCGACAAGCTGGTTCGTTGCCTTTGGCTCCTACTTCACATCTCGAAAGATTTTTTTTGATAGTTGCCGCATGGTACATCCTTGTATATTTATTCATTGAAGGTTACAAACCGTGGTGTATACGGCGTGGATTCAATTATCGCTGCATATAGAACTTGAAGCATCGAGGTGCTGGGAGAATGTGGTGCATGGTTTGCTAGCTGTTTTTGTGCCAGGCCGTGGAGGAGTCGTCGGTGCCTGGTCACGTCCAGTTTTCTTTTTTTTTGGATTCCTTCACGTCCAGTTTCATTTTGTTTTGGATTCCTTCTTTGATCTTTTTTCTTGTACGCGGAATGGAATTGCATAGGAAACAGAGTGGTGTGTGTACTCGGGACGTCCGTCGGGACGTCTGTCGGTCTTTTCTTTGTAGGCGGAAGGGATCCGCATCGGAAATGGATTGTGCTATGTACTCGCGACGGGCGCGCGACGTACCAACGAACGTATGTACCTTGACGTACCATCACGGCATTAAGCCGTATTATAGTATAGATTATAGTATAGAAGATAGATATAGATATATAGTAGACTTGTTTTTAAGTCAAACATTATAAAGTTTGTCTGATCTGCTTGCTGGTTGGCCGTCGAAGCCGCCTCGTCGCGAAGCTGGAGAAATGACGATTTTTCTTAGAGAGAGGTTGGATGGCGTATGTTGATTTGGACCCTCGTGGGTGCTAGTTTTCTAGCTCTGTTCATTTTCTTTGGCCTCGACCGTGTCATGTTTGCTTCTTTTATTTACCTAATAATAAAAGCGTTAAGTCTTCCCTGGTTGGTTAATTGGTCGGTCGGTCCGTCATTAAAACTTCCCCTAAAGTTGACATAAATTACCCACGCTGCCACCAATAATCTCTACCTTTCATAATCGTCTGTCTTAGTAAGTTTCCGTCCGTCTTAGCCCGTGCTACCTCTCCACCGATTTGTTTAGGACTCGCTCGTGTGATAAAACATGTACGACCATCCCTTCCCTCCCATAAGCCCACGAAGTTAACCCTTCTAGCTTTGGGTCAACCCACTTGTAAGCCCAGGACCGGTGTGAAAACGTAGCTTCTACATGCTCAATGGGATTGTCTAAAAAGAAAAAAAAAATACTCAATGGGATTTCCTAATAATGACATACTCAACGGGAGAAGGAAACCAGATCGGGTTCCCTCAAAACAAAATAAAAGGAAATCAATCGGAATTTCGGAAAGCTCAGGAAACGTAGTACGTACATACTCCTTATATGCTACCCGTATATACTCCTATTTTTCTAACGGGCATATTGAAGTCTGGATCGATCCATCGCAAATACTTGTTGTGCACTCGCCCGCCGTCGCCGAAAAGTAGAAGCCGCGCCCACTGGCAGCCAACGCGCTCATCTGCCGTCGCGGGAAAGTGGAGGCTGCTTTCATCTCCCAATTGTCTATGGTTCTTCTACGTGCGGCAGGCCGGCAGCCGCGAGGAAAGGTTGTGCGAGCCATCATCAACACCACGGCCACAGTTACGTTACAACCATAATCTTGACGATACGAGGTATTCGCTACTCATTCCTTAGTTCAATCAGATCCATGAAGCTCTCTGAATTGATTGGTTGCCCTACCCAACCAGCCTCCCATGATACGACTCTGATCGGAAGATGCACCGCATGCATCGATAAAACTAGCTAGCTTGATCAACTGACATTGCTCACGAGTTTTGGTTATATCTCATTACATGAGTTATGCCCAGAAATCAATTATTTATTTTAGTCTTACTAGCTTGTGCCTATATATAATTTAAGGCGTGTCATACATATCCAGACAACAAAAGCATGCGTGGCTTTTAAATAATGAAACCTCAAGATATTAAACTTTTACTACACATGTCGAAATTAACATAAAATTCACGATTATGTTACCTGCACACCATGTAAAAAATAATTCCGACTCAATATTATAACAACAATATACCACTTATTTTCTGCTCTGTCATAGAATGTGACACGAGCTCTAGAGAAAAATAGTTTCTTGCGCAATACTCTAGCAGTAATATATCAATAATTATCACAGATATTTTCAATGAATAAACACATATTTTTACACTTTGAGATATTTTTGTGTTGAAAAATAAAATTATTATATATGGAATAGTTAAGGTTTTGATTTAAAATTTGGCATCTGACAGCTTTTAATACCAAAACATGATTTATTTATTTTTACCTGTTGCAACGCACGGGGATTTTTGCTAGTCAATATAAAAGGCAAATCTTTTGCCTTGTTTCAAAAAAATAAAGTTTGATCAATTTTATAAGAAAAGTGCTAACGTATCGTAATACTATATTCCATGATGGATTAATAATATTCATTTGGTATGACCAATGTTGATATTTTTTCTTCTATCTCTAGTCAAACTTTTGAAAGTTTGACTTAACATAAACCTAATATTCGAAATCCATCCCAAAAAATTTATTTTGCAGTGACAAATTTCACAATCAATACATTTTCCAATCTATATGGGTTGGGAATGTATAGATGCTATTGTTGTATTTGTCTTGCGAAATATATACCTTTATTTCTAGAAATGTAAAACTCACATATAGATTATTGTAATATCAAAATTTCCAAAAGAAAAGAACTTCCAGGGCGGCTCTAACCCAGCCCGTCGTAGGTCTTTGTGCCCCCCTCCCATGTGGAGAACCTCCCACATGGGATTCATGGCCACTCTATAGATTTCTCTATTGGATTGTATTCCTTGGTGATTGCTGTTCTTTCCCATTTGGAATCAGTTAGTGTCACACCAACCTTCTCAACTAACTCTTGAGCATCTGTTGGCACGGTGGACCGGCCGTGAAGGTAAATCGGTTCCAATTAGCGTGTTTTTGATTTGGGTTTGCGATCCCTCGTAGGCTCCACGAGTTATCTCCCCTTTTGTGTGCATGAGTTCATCGTATTCTTCGTGTTCTTTCCAATTTCTCCACATCTCGTGCATCAATCCGTGAAGATCGGGCCACCCTAGAGGCCAAGCCGTCATCAGTTCATCATTGTAGGATAAAACTATATGATTAAATTTTTGACCTCTCTACAAAGGAATAACCGGTAAAACCTCTAATATAAAAAACGCAATAAGTTTTTCATTCGAAATCCGTTTTTGATGAACTTGAGCTTGTCATGAAGGTCACGACAAGCTATAAAACCACAAAAGGAGAAAACACAAATAAGAAACAAGAAATATGATGCCAAGTATTCAAATGTTTGAGCTCTCTCCGAAAGATACGATCAAGTTGCTAATATGAGACCCATCATGATAGTACGGTTATCTATCCTATAACCCGGTCTCCCAACTAATGCTATGAGATTGATAAAATAGAAAATATATCAAGATCATACCTTTGCCTTGAGCATTCCATTTGATCTAGATGATGAGGAACTTGACCGCCTTAAGATGGAATACCTTTCTTGATTTCGATCCGGTTGGTGAAGACTCATAGATTGCTCCTCCATACGCCACTATGGGAGAGTCTCTCTTAATTCCATCTTCACTTGGCCATGATCTCCAAATGGGTAGCAAGATTCAAGCATATGATCTCTCATCGAGATGATCCTCTTGGACTTGCACTTCCCAAACTTGATGACTACCACAATTTGACGTCACCCACCATGGGCTATATGAAACCTTATTTTTGATGCAACCCCATGGAAAGATACCTAGCCTCACATAAATGTACCACACACACACATATCATAGGTTAGTTCACAAAGACAATTGCACAATTACTTACCATACCATGAACCCACATGGTACATCTTCTATCTTTGTGAGTTGATCAACTATAATCATCTCTTAACACTTTTTCTTGATCAACCTTGTATCTTTTCTTCTCTCTTCATTATAATGATGTCTGGAAGATATCTTCTTGAAGACATATTTGCAATATGTTGAACTATCTCATGACCATTCTTCGGATATTCCCATGAATAGAACCTTGGTCATCACTTGATCATGTTGAATCCAACACATGGACATTAAGCATGCATTACCTATGGACAAAATCTACAAATTTAACTCAATTCAACCATTAGTCCATAGAGATTGTCATTAATTACCAATAGCACACATGGGGCACCATGCTCTTTCAAGTGCAAACATGTTTGTCGGAATGATCCCCTCCATTCTCGGAGGTGGGTGGAGGGCATCCACGTCGGCCTTCATGATCATGTAAGGGGGTGACACTAGTTAGTGCAATGCAAGAAATGGACCATGCATGATCAAAGTGGCATGAAGATGAACAAGCAACAATGGACATTCATAGTGGCATGGAGATGGACAAGAAACAATGGACATTCACAGTGGCATGGAGTTGCACAATCAAAGTGGCCTGCAGATGGACAATCAAATGGACATCCAGAGTGGCATTCACAGTGGCATGGAGATGCACAATTAAAGTGACATTCAGAAATGGACCATGAATGATCAAAGTGGCGTGGAAATGGACAAGAAAAATTGCATGTTGCATGACGTGAAAAACCCTAAAATTGGGATCTGTCACGGACAAGCAAAATCAACGAGCACCTACAGATAAAGAAGATACACTTGTGTACTACTAGAATCAGGCAGTGCGCAACCGCCGATCAGTAGTGATAACATCCGGGAACCGCCGCTCTAAAGTCATACCAAACACTAGGTGCACACGGTGAAATACACAATTATACAAATTTGCACACGGGGATAGTAATTCTTACCGCGGAAGGTGCACGCCGGGCAGATGGCACCAGTGTGAAGGAAGTCGAGTCGGGGATGGAAATCCCCACCAGTGTCGTCACCGGCTAGGGCTCAATTAACCCAAGCGTCGATGGTGGAGGTGCCACCCAAGAAGGACCTTCCGCCAGTGGCCGAGCCGCCGAGGAAGGTGCACGTCGGGCATATGGTGCTGGAGTGGAGGAAGACGAGCCGGATGGAAATCCCCATCAGTGTCGGTGCCGGCTGAGACTCCATTAACCCAACCGACGATGGTGGAGGTGCCGCCCAAGAAGGACCCGCCACTAGTGGCGGAGTGTAACGGCCGGGGTTTTCCCCAAATAGGAATTGTTTTTTTTTTTTTGCATCATGTCATCATGCCATCTGCATCATAAAACTCACCAAGCGATTTAAAAAATTTGTCAATCCTATTTTTCATGAAAACTGAGTTGAGTTTGTGGCTCTAAAACTTATTTTTGGTTTTTCTTAGTGCCTAAGACAATTTCTGGAAAATATTAAAACAAATCAAGAGAAGGAAAAAAAATGTGTTTAAGGGAGAGAGAGAGCAGCCCAGCCCATCCCATCTCCCAGCCCACCTAGCCTTCTCCTACCTTCGTCCGTACAGGCACGAGGAGCGCAGGTCGCTTTCAACCACGACCCCCACCTGCTCCCTCCTCCCTCTCCTTTATCTACCCATCCTCCAAGCCCCCAAACCCTAGCCTCCCTTCTCCCTCTTCCTCCTTGCCCGCCGCCATCTCCCTTCTTCTTCCTCCTCTAAATTACCCACCTCTCTGTAACTTCTGAAGAAGAGCCGGAGCCCCTCCATCGCCGCCACTTTGGGAGCATGGCGCCGCTGCTACGCTCGTCCTCCGGCCAAGGTTTCCGCGGGAATGGAACCACCGTGGTACCATCTCCGCTTTTGCTGGAGACGGCGCGGTCGGAGGTGAACCGCAGCGAGCACGCCGTCGAGCTCTTCCGCCATCCAACGCGCAGCTGCCATCGTCACCATCTCCGTCAGGCTCGACCTCGCCAACCCGTCCCCGAGCTCTCCTATCCGTCCCCGCGCACTCCCGCGACGCCTGCCCGTGGTGAGCACCCTTCTCCCGGCCTAGGCCCCCTCCCCTCGTGCTCTGGACGCGCTGTCGTCGTGCAGCCGTCGTGGGTCTCCGCGCAGCAACACCTCTTACGGGCCGAGCTCCCCCTTCCATCACCAACCGTTCAGTAGCCCAGTGGCTAGGATCCCTTGCGCGCGCGCTGGACATCCTGGGTTCGATCCCCCCCTTCCGCAGCAAAAGCCACACCTTTTTCTGCCTTTTCCCTTTTTTTTGCCCGAATTCCAGAAACACAGATCGGTTTCATTAATTGTAAAATCCATAACAAATTGAATTTTGATCCAATTTCAACGATTCAAGTTTCTGTGGATTCATAATTTTGTGCTCTTTCTGTTAATGTCAAGTTTGCAACATGTTTCTGTAATAATTTTTGCACTAAATAATTAATTACTGAAAATGCAATAAAAATTGGAAACTTTGGAATTTCATAACTTGAGTTTGGTTCATCCAATTTGAGAAAACTTGGACTCTAAAAATTTGTCTTAACAAACTCTACACATTGGTATTTTATTTGGTCACAATTTAATTAATTTTGAACATGTTTCCCTCTGTTTACTAAAAAGGGCAGAATAAGACCACTTATGAAAAATTGCATAATAAATTCAATAATAACCAAAAAATTATGTTTAATAGCTCAAAATGTTCAGTGAAACATTTGCTACCTGTTTTCAACCTTTTCAATACATTTTGTTTACTGTTTTTCCTAATTAAAAGTGGTGCAATAATTCAATGCTTTATTTAAACCTCTTAAATTGCAAAATTCATAACTTGGGCAATTCAAATCCAATTCCAACATGTAAAATATGTTTTCCATCCCATTTTTCATGAAATTTGCAAATATCAACTTTGTTTTCTATTTTGAATAATTTAAATTGATGAAAACAACTGTTTCTTAATTGATGCATTTAAAATTGTCAATTTAATAACTTGCTCATCTAAAATCCAAATTCCATAAATGAAATATGTTTTCTAGCTAAAATTTTGTGTTCTTTCCAAATATAAATTTTCTTATCTGTTTTGAACAATTAAAATGGGTGAAAACAATAAATGTTTGTGTAACTCACTTAAGAAGCCAAATTTCATAACTTAATAAATAAAATTCCAAACTTGGTAAACAACATATCAAATTGAAGCTATTGTTGTTTTCTTGTTGTTTTCCTCATCCATGCATAATTCTAATCAACTTCCACATGATGGTTATTTGTAGATCATTTAATTCAACATTAATTCATGGGCTTTTCCATATGCAATCCAAATTGCATATGGGCCCATTTAAATATGTTTACCATGTCAACTAGTTTATCTTTGATGCATCCTTAAACTTGTCATGCATCCATATCTCGATCATGCTGGATCTTTTGCCGTAGTAGTAATTGTTGCATCCGGTGTTTGTCCTAGTTCGTTGCTTCTTCCCGGATAGGACGTTGAGATGATGTGAGCAACGACAAGTTCTTCGGATGTACCTCTACTTGCTGGATCTCAGGCAAGTATACTCACTTGCTGCCTATGGCTGCCTTTCATCACTTGTTACCGATTCTTTCCGGTGTTCTTATGCTAGCCTTATGATTCGATGCTTGTGTCTCGTTCCTATCATATGTTTACCTTGCAGCCATGATATAGCCTCCTCCCACTTCCTATTTGCTGTTGTTTGTTTACCTTGTTGGCCCTCGTGTCGTAGTTGCATGCTTAGTGTTGTTTGCGCTCAAGTCTTGTTGTCCGTCTTATCACCTGTTTAGTTTGATAGCTGGGTTTCAATTCAATCAACAACATGTTAATGTTTTGGGTAATAATAATTTGATGATAAGGCACCGGCAGGAGGCCCGACGTGGTTTTGAGGCCTGATAGTGTCGACCCTAATTAGGAAAAGGGTCTTGTCCATTGATCCATGATGAGCGCACTAACCGCATGTGGGAAGCGAGTATGGGCGCCCCCCGCAATTCTGATTCGATTCGCATCTCGTCCAAATCGCCTCATTTAGTTTGGGTTTTCCATTTGCCGCATGCATATGCAGGTGCGAACCCTTGGCGCCAGGGTGGAACTTTTGTAGTCGGCATTTAGGGAGACACGTTCTTAGAGTGCTATGAGGGTCCCCTTTTCTTCGTGGGGCTTGATTAGCCGTGCGCTCAACTGCACGGGGTTCTTTGGGCTTGATGCGAAGAAGAGTTGGGTTGTGTTGAGTGCCTCGCTTGGTGGAAGTGCATTTCCATCTAGCGGGTCATTCTTACGTGTACGGCCAAATTGGTGCATCCCTGGAGGGTTAAATCTTCTCGAGAAGCCTTGTTGTCCGCGGTTATGGATGACTTGGTGAAAGTGCTGGCTAACAAGTACTCAGACAAGTTACACTTAACGATGATAACTTGACTAGTAATATAGATTACCTCCACCATAAAAATGAATGTCACCTTAATCAACAGTGTGAGTTTTCCTTGGGTTGCTTCCTTAGTAGGGGTAACACTGGATGGGTATTGTTTGGTGAGTAGTTGTAGTTGGTTCTGATACGCTATCTTATCCCTTTATTTTAGCCGGATGTTGTAGCGCGTCTCTGTAGTTAGTTAGTGCAGCCCGCTGCCGCTTCTTTGCAATAATCCCTTCCTTTCCGTTGTACCCAAAGTATTTGTATCTTGTGATGATTAGTTACGGTGGTATCTTGTGAGTATGGTTTATCCACTTGCCAGTACTTAACCGTACTGACCCACGAATCCATTTCGTGGCTGCATATTCCACATTGCAGTCAACAGGTTTGAAGTCTGACGATGTTAGCTTGGGAATCCCTCCGGCTTGGCCTGGGCAGGGATTGGACGCCATCGGTTATCTTCAGGACTCTTAGTCCAATTTGGATCTTGTCCGTAGTCGGACACTATGTTGTTTCTTCCGTTGTTATTTGGATCTTTGTATTGTATTAGTTGTATCCTTGACTCGTTTGAGTCCTCTTGTATATATCTTTTCTGTTGTTGTTGCGGAATATTCGTGAACTGTTGTAATGTTATCACAAGTGGCAACCTGGAATCGGTTATTATGTGGATTTTGGCGGGAATGCTGAAATTTGCATAGTGCCCGATCTCGGGGCGTCACAAATGGTATCAGAGCGTGGTTTCCGATTCCCGATATTGTTTCGATACGAATGGCGGGAGTGGGGACTTGAACCGAAACTTTCTGTCCCGCGCTTCCCTACGCGTGCGAAACAGAGGCATGCCGGGCTCTCCTCGGACTGGCTGCGGCACTCTGGGGCTCTACATTGTCTCGTCTGTATCTCACCAACACTCTGCTGATCACCCCAGCAGGCATTTCCGAAATCGCCAATCTTGCACTTCATGCTAATGCCATCCAGGCTCCTCTCCTTCTCCATCTCTGCGGCGACCCCGCCGAGGGACACCCGCCGCCGCGAGATCGTCGCCACGGCATGCCTCGCCCGCATCTTGAGCATCTTCTCGCTGAAACTGATCGTTGTCCCGCTGTATTGGTTCCCCTTGGGCTTCTCGAGGATCGGGGCGAACGAAAATGATATATGGAAGAAGGAGCAACATTTTGGACCGAGCGGAACCAAATTTGAAGAGGCGAGAAACAAAAAAGTTGTGAAAACTAAGTGAACACAAATTTGCTCCGTGAAACAAATTTTTAGTAGCCGTGGAACAAAAACCAAATAGAAGGAGGAACAACATTTTGTGCTGAGCGGAACAAAATTTTAATGCGCAAGGAACAAAAAAAAACGTGACAGCTGAAGAAACACATATTTGCTCCTTGGAACAAAAATGATAGTAGCCATGGAACAAAAAAATCATATAGAAGGAGGAACAAAATTTTTACCTAGCGGAACAAAGATTTAAGAGGCCAGGAACAAAAAAGTTGTGAATACTAAGTGAACATAATTTTGCTCCGTGGAACAAAATTTTAGTAGTCGCGGAACAAAAAAAATAAAAGGAGGAACACTATTTTGCGCTGAGCGGAACAAAGTTGTAATGTGCGAGGAATAAAAATTTAGATATAGAGTAAGAAAGTTTAAGTGACCGCACAACAAACTACGAGAAAAAAAATTAGCACTAATGGAGCAAAATTAAAGTCATACGGGACCAAAGTTGAAAACACATGTAGGAACAAAAACTTTAGAATTCATGGTACAAATAGTGTCAGTGAAGCACATCCTCGGTACGAAATCCCGTTTTTATACCAAAATGAAAAATAAAACATAAATTGACATAGAACCAATATTAAAAATTAAAGTAAAAAGGGAATAAAAAAACATGAGAAAACATCAACCTAACTTAAATGAAGATAAGAAACTAAACTAAGAATAAATAAAACAACAAAAGGATAAGAAAAACTTATAAACCAAGAATGCATAAAAATTAAACAAAAAAGAAATCAAGACAGAAAAACAAATAGAACGAAAGAATGCGTACAAAGCAGATCAAAGAAAAGAAAAGAAAAACAAGGAAAACCAAACTTGCCACCGGAATCACCAGAACGGGCTCGAAGTACGAGACTCCACAACGACGCCCCCATGAGGGTAACGACGTAGCACATCGCCGTCGTCGAGACCTAGAGGTCCAGGTTTTTCACCCGGAGCCCTAACGCAGCGTAGATAGCCATCACCCCCAGGAGGGTAACGATACCCATAGGCATTGCCGCCATTGGCGCCAAAGCGCGGAGCTTTCGCTCAGAAAAACCTACCTAAAACACTCACAAAGCCAAACCGCCCACTACCCCCGAGAAAGGTCTCCAAAACATGATTTGGGAGTTGCCGCCACCAACGTCTGGAACAGGGCCACAGACTCCCACCAGGAAGCCAGGAAGTTACGGGTTCATCGTGACGGTTGAGCGAGGCCGGCAACACAAATAGGCCTAGTAGCCTATAAGAGGAGATCCATCCTCCACCGCACGAGACGGTCGCCAACCGGACGCAGCAACAGGGCCGGTCGGGTCCAGATCAGCCCAGCAGGCCTAGATCAAGCCTAACTAGCCCCTCCGCCGCGCTGTAGCGCCAAGGTCGCCAATGTAGTCTATGGAGATGGACTCCAGAGGTGAGCACTAGCCGGGCCCGTAGAACCCAGATCGGGACCAACGGGCCTAGATCTAGGCCATACAGCACTGTCATGGCCAAGTCCAAGGTCCCCCATCTCTTTCACGGGTGCTACCCTCGCAGCCGCCTCCAAAGAACTGCGCCGCCGCGCCCATCACCCATCGTGTGGAATAAGTGATCTTTGTCCCGCTGTTAGACGACGAGATCTTCTTCCCGACGTTAATGGTGGTGTTGCAAGATTCAATTTGTCTAGGTATGGTCCTTCAGATCTTACTTCGCCGGATCGGTTTTGGATATTTTCTCATGGTTGCCGCAAGGAGGGATATCCTCGCAATATTTGTCCCGGCTGCTACGTTCTCGACAATGGTGATTCGTACTTTCGGCTCTCATCGACGTGGATCAGCTTGTTCGGTTATGTTTCCCTGCAAAACCGGTGTTGATACTTCTGCCGATGTTGCATGATTACTTTAATGGCTGCGTGCATGCTCGCAGACTTAGCATTGCGGCCCAAAAAAATTCTGGAAGAACTCTCGTTGGTATTTACGGGTTTATTGAAGGGAGTATGCCCGAGAGGCAATAATAAAATGGTTATTATCTTATTCCTTGTTTATGATAAATGTTTATTTCTCATGCTAGAATTGTATTAACCGAAAACGTTGATACATGTGTGTTTAATAAACAAACAATGGTTCCTAGTAAAGCATCTCTTTTAACTAGCTCGTTGATTAATAGATGATCCAGGTTTCCTCATCATGAACATTGGATATTGTTAATAACGGGGTCATGTCATTAGAAGAATGATGTGATGAACATAGACCCAATATCAATATAACAATACGATCAAGTAATTTAGTTTATATTGTTATATCTTGCGTATGAAGTAACTTATTCCTTAGACCATGAGATCATGCCAATCACTGGTATCGGAAGGGTGCTTTGATGTCATCAAACGTCACACGTAACAGGGTGACTATAAAGGTGCCGTTAGGTATTCGGAGAGTATTAGTTGAGGATCATAGATCAAGAGTGGGATTTGTCCATCCAAAATGACGGAGAGATATACTCTGGGCCCTCTCGGTGATATCACATCGACACCACTTGCAAGAACGTGATATGATCACAATGATGTTATATCATGGGAACGAGAAAAGAGTACTTGTCGGTAACGAGATTGAACAAGGTATGCTTGATACCAATGATCGAATCTCGGACAAGTAAAATATGGCGAGACAAAGGGAATTAGTCACGACGTTGATGGTTCACACGATCACGAGAGTCATCGTTGAATAATATAGGAGTCATCACGGATCTCCAGATCCCGCTGTTGATTATTGATCGGAAAGCAGTCTCGATCATTTCTATCTTATTCGCGAACCGTAGGGTGACACACTTAAGGTCCGATGACGCGTTTGAGAGGATACGGAATATCGAAGAATGTTTTGGGCAGCACCAAACTTGTTTCGGGGAAAATTAAAATAGTTCAAGTGGTTTTTTATCGAATGGTTGTTAATATAATTAACAAATGATTCGAGGTGCTATATGAATTTTTTTGTTAATAGAATTAACAAATGCTGAAATAAAGAAATAAAAATGTTTTATTTATTTATTAAAGAAAAACTTTTGGATTTTCTAAGTGGAGTTTTAAGGGAAAATGAGTGGGTGTGAGTGGAGTGTCCACTCACATGATGAGGGAAGACGTGGGGGCACACCCATGGGCTGGCCGCACCCTCCTTGAGTTGCCTCCCCCGTCTCCTATATATAGAGGGCATGAGCTCCCTCTCTCTCAACATATGGCTCATTCATTAGTACCAGAGAGTTACGTGCATGTCCATAACTGATTGACAGGGCGATAACTAGTGGTATCAAGTTTCTTTTGCTGAAGAAAAGTCTTAATAAGCTCATGCTGTCTCACAGACCCAATTTCTGAATATTCACAAGTCCCAATTCAAATATAATTTGGAATTTTTTATTTGTTGAAAAAACGCAGCAACTTCTCTCCAAAAGGTCAGTTCCTTCCTCCATCCGTGAAGATTAAGTCAACGTTTTGTTGTAGTAAAATTTTGGGTTTGAGGCCATATAACTCATTTGTCTCTGCAACAAAGTATATGCATCGAAAGGACTGTGTCTAACTACCGGTTACGTCCTTGGCTGCTTCTTTACTTTCAAAATCAAAATAATGGTGAACAAAAAATGTTTGTGAACCAAAAAATAATAGTAAACTGAAAATGGCAGCGAACCTAAAATGTCGATGAACAAAAAATGCCCTTGAATAGAAAATGCCGGTGAACCGAAAGTGGCAGTGAACTAAAAATACATATGAACGAGAAATAACAGTGACTAAAAAGTATCGATGAACCAACAATAATAGCGAACCAAAATTTTCGGTGAACCAAAAATAATAGTGAACCAAAAATGCGGATGCGCAAAAAATAATGGTATACCAAACTAATAGTGAAGCAAAAAAATTTGATGAACCGGAAGTAATGATGAACAAAAAAAAATTGGTGAACCGAAAATGCCGGTTAACCAAAAAAGTGAACCAAAATTTTCGATGAACCAAAATTGTTCCATAAATTTAAAATGGTTCCGATTTAAAAAATAGTTCCAAACTAAAAATGGTTGAAACATTTAAAAAAAGTTCAGTAAAACAGATATGAAAAAAATAATTTAGATTTTTAAAATATTAAAGACGAATATTATCGAATACTAGAAAATAAATAATAAATAATAAAACGGAAAAGAAAAAAAGAATGGGGAAAATTGAAAACAGAAAAAAAATAGAGAATAAATATATTAAAAGCATAGGATGTACACGTTCATGCGGTTAGCCCAGTGGCTTTGCATCTGTTTCTTCGATACGTAGATCGCAGGTTCGATTATTTTCTTATCATTTTCTGTAAAACAGAGCAAGTAATGGGCCAGCCCACTTAAACTCGTTAGTGGGCGAGTCTGTGTTCGGACTCGCAGTAGGCGAGATATAGTGCCTGCGCTGAAAATGAACCATGTAAATCCTCAAAAAAA
>JAPCYS010003839.1:0-15967 GCA_028641055.1 Alopecurus myosuroides
CCGGTTCGGTGTTTTTTTTTTTTTGAATTTTCCATACTGCATTAACCAACTGGCATAGCTAAATCGCTAGCCACCAAAACAACAACATCATTCGGTACATTGTCTGGCCAGAGAAGAGCAGAACCATTATCACCACTAGCTCCTAGCGCCGCCATAGCATGCGCAACCTTGTTACAAGTTCTTCTACAGAATTTAAAAGAAACCGAATGAAAGTTCAAACGCGCCATGATTTGCACATCTCTCACTAACACACCAACAGGCGAACGGTCATACTCCTCGCTGTTTAGCGGTCATACTCCTCGTTGTTTAGCGAGTTCACCAGTTCCAGGCAATCCGATTCGACCTCCACCCTTGTCATCCCCCAGTTTGCGGCAGCTGTAAGCCCCTTGAGGCATGCCTCCACTTCCGTGTGAATAGCGTTCCTCGTAAACGCCAATTGGCCAGCACCTGACCCCGCCACTTCGCCCATGCAGTCACAAATCACAAAGCCCCAACCGCCCTTACTTGGATTAGCGGAAAATGCCCCATCAGTGTTGATTTTCAGCACATCGCTGTCAGGCTTCTCCCATCTTTCGTCACTGTGGGTTCGAGACACAGGTTTTTGCTGTTTTGACAGGTACAGAAGGAACTCGTTCGCCCATCTGCGAGACTGCGCGGCCACCTCCGCAACTGACCTGGAGCATTCCTGAGCATTTCGCTTATTCCTCGCCGTCCACCATTGCCACAGCAGCGCAATGCATTGCAGCCGAACTCTCTCCTCCAGGCCGAATACCACCATCAACATGTCTTGTGCAGTAGGGCAGGTGCAGAGCTTCAAACGAATACCCTCCAGATCCATCTATCGCCAAAGCAACTTAACTTGCTTGCAGTGGAGAAATAGGTGGCCTCCATCCTCGTCCAATCTATTACACATCGGGCATTCCGTCTCCATCTCCATCCCCCTTCTCTTGTAATTCAACTTCCATGGAAGACTCTGATGGGCCAATCGCCACAGAAAGTGTTTGGTCTTTGGAGCACACGCTTGAGACCACAATAATTTCCAATTGAATTGCTTCGATGTATTGCTCTGTCCAGATGAAGAGGCCTCGTGTTGCTGTTGAGAGCGTTTACTCGCTTGCATTTTGTACGCCGAGCGTACCGAGAACATCCCCTTCGGGTCCTCACTCCACGCCGGGAAATCCTCCATATCGCTCCTTATAGGTATCGCAAGGATAGCTTCGACGTCCTCCTGCCTAAAGATATCACGAACTAAAGCTTCATCCCAAGTGTTCTCCTCTGGCATAATCAACTCTGACACCCGAGACAGAAGGCAGTTTCTCCGAGGTGTGATCACATGTCGGGGGCCCTCCCTCTGAAGCCACGGATCCTCCCAAATCTTCACCTCCTCCCCATTTCCAATACGCCACACCATTCCTTCCTTGATCACGTCGAGTCCTTTTAAGATACTCCTCCATGTATAAGACATATTCCTTGTCTTCACAGCCTCGATGATAGATTTGCTAGGGAAATATTTTGCCTGGAGCACCCGCGCACACAGAGAATCGGGGTTGATAAGAATTCTCCAGGCTTGTCTAGCCAACATAGCCATGTTAAACAGATGGAGATCACGGAAACCTACCCCTCCATCCCTCTTCGGTCTTGTCATCTTATCCCAACTCACCCAGTGCATTTTCTTCTCATCCTTTTGTTGCGTCCACCAGAAACGGTTGATCATAGCACTTATTTGGTCACAGAGGCTTTTCGTGATGTCAAAACAAGACATGGCAAAGGTCGGTATGGCCTGTGCACAAGCCTTAATAAGAACATCCTTTGCTGCTCGTGATAACAGCCTCTCGTCCCACCCTTGGATCTTGGCCCAAATTCTCCCCTTCAAATATGCAAACGTATCCGTACGTGACCTCCCCACGTACGCTGGTAACCCCAAATACCGCTCATTTCTGGCCTCCACACGGATGTTAAGGGCCTCCTTCACTCTTATCTTCATCACGTTTGGTGTGTTTGGACTGAACATGGCCGCAGACTTAGTGTAGTTTACCGTCTGCCCCGAGAAATTCTCGTATAAGTCTAATATATTCCGCATGTGTGTTGCGTTCTCATTCGAAGCTTTTAGAAGAACCAACGAATCATCTGCGAACAATAGGTGATTAAAACTCGGGGCTGCTGCACACACTTTGACTCCTTGCAGCCTACCATCCTCCTCCGCTCTATTTAGTAAACATGAAAATGCCTCACCACATATGAGAAACATATAGGGGTACCATGGATCTCCCTGGCAAAGCCCCCTTTGTGGCGAACTAGTGTCCGAATAAGAATCATTTACTTTGACTCTGTAACTCACCGAAGACACACATAGCATAATTATCTTGATCCACTCTTCATGAAAACCCAATCTCCTCATCATCTTCTCCAAGAAGTGCCACTCAACTCTATCATAGGCTTTACTCATATCTAATTTCACCGCTGCAAAACCCTCCTCCCCCCTCCTCTTGTTGTGCATGAAATGAGTACACTCATAAGCCAGAAGGATGTTATCTGTAATAAGCCTGCCAGGAACGAAAGCACTTTGGTTCGGTGATATGATCTCCGGGAGTACTGATTTTAATCTGTTCGCGAGCACTTTGGAAATCAACTTGTAGACCACATTACACAGGCTGATCGGGCGCAACTCTTTCACACTCACGGGGTTATTAACCTTAGGGATGAGAACTACGCATGTGTCATTCCATCCATCAGGCATATCTCCTCCATTGAGAACTCCCAGGACCTCTTTAGTGATGTCTTCACCCACCACACTCCAGTACCTCTTATAGAACAGGGCAGGCATGCCATCAAGACCCGGAGCCTTGAGATCGCCAATACTTTCCAGGGCCTCACGGATCTCTTTCTCCTCGAACTCCTTAGTGAGGGCCTCGTTCATCGCCGGAGTCACTCGAGGGCCAATTTGGTCCAGGAGCTCCTCCGTTCTAGTACCTGCATTAGAGGAGAAAAGATTTATAAAGTAGTTAGTAGCTATCTCCTCTAACTCCTTCTCCTCCTTCACTTCAACACCATCCTCCCTTCTCAGCATCTTAATTTGGTTTTTCTTCTTCCTCCCCGTGGCTACCGCGTGGAAATTTTTTGTATTGCGGTCCCCTTCTTTTAACCACGACACATGAGCACGTTGCTTCCAATATGTATTTTTTTGATTCTCCCCTACATCTGCCTCCATGAACTCTCCCACCTCTTCCCCAATAAGTTCACCAATATCTCGATGCATTCCCCCCAACGGGAGATCAAACACTCGAATCCAAATAGGTATGGAGCCGAACTTGTACTCGTTGAGGGTTTTATCCGGTTCATAGTCCTCAAACACTAGCAGCGATTTAGCAAAGCACCATGGCCCATCTGCCAACGCTTTCTTCTTCCCCGAATCTTGGTGAAAGGTGAACAGGAACGTATTTTCCCCCAGATCCTTCACTTCTAATCCCCGTAGCGGACACAGGATCCTGCCCAACGCTACCTCCATTGCCCCTGCTGTAACATCCCAAGTATGAAAACCACCCCTAGAATGTTTGTTTCTTGCTTTATTATTGTTTTGCATCATGGCATCTTAATCATTGCATTTGTTTTCCTTTTGTTTGCATCTGTTTTCCTTTGTTTTCCCATTTGAAATTCAAACAATATTCAAATGCTTTGTTCATACTTGTTAGGTTACAAATTTTCCAACTAAAAAGTTCAATCAAAACAACCATTTTGTTTCCATTAAACCATAAGGTTCAAACCATTAAAATTATGGCTTTTAATAATTCACTTAATCCAAACTTAATTCAAATGTTATTCAAATAAAATTCCAAACAGCAACCCCTTTGGAATTAATGAAATTTACAAAACAATTCTAAGCAATTTGTTGCAAATAAAATTGAGGGTTCAACCTATTTGAAATGTTTGTTTTTAATAAATCACTTAATCTCAAAATCCATTCAATTTCCATCAAATTACAAACAGCATTTTATTTTGAACTTTTTGTAAAACAAAACTTGGCAAGTTGTTGTTGTTACATAGTTAAGCAATACCAAATTTTTCTAAATTTTTCTAACATCCAAACCTAGCCCTTTTCTTCCTTTTTCATTTCAGCAAAAAAAAAGAAACAGAACAAAATAATAAAAGAAAAAAAATGCACAGAGAGAGAGGGGCAGTGGGCTGTGCCCCCCACGCAGGCCCAGCCCACCCAGGCTGCAGCCCGCTACCCCTTCTCCCCCAACCTCCGTACAGCTTACGTCGGCAATGGAGACAGCGACATGCGTGCCCCCACTGCTCCACTCCCCCTCCTCCTTTTTAACCCCCTAGGGTTTCCCCCTCGATGCCTAACCCTAGCCGCACCCCTCTCCCTCCTCTCTCCCATCTCCGCCGCCATCGAGAGGAGGGCGCCGCCGTTTCCTTCTGCCACCGGCCGCCGCTCGCCGGACACGCCGCCGACGCCTCCGCCTCCCTCCGGCCGCGCTGAGGCCACCCCTGCGAAGAGGGTGAGCCCCCCTTTCCATTCTGCTATCTCACCTCTCGTTTCTGTGCTGTTACACCGCGAATTCTCCCGGCCATGTATCCGTCGCTGCCTGGTCGTTGCTCTGTTTTCGTCGACAGAGAAGAACGCCTGTTCGTCGATTGCAGTTCAGTTAACACCGATTAATTAAGTTCAAAACCAACCCAGCCCGTATACACCCAAACAGCCGCAGCAGCCCATCTGGCAGCGTTTGCTGCGCGCGCCCCAGCAGCGCAGGGAATCGAATCCAGCCACCCCACCTTTTCTGTTTCTTTTTTCGAATTGTTACAGTGCAGTTCCTGAACCTCAACCCCCCTGCGGGTGGATCCCTGTAACAAACCCAGCACTAGCCCAGTTGGTTGTTCCATTGCGCTGCCAGCAGGAGGGC
Organism: Alopecurus myosuroides; assembly: GCA_028641055.1. NCBI lineage: Eukaryota > Viridiplantae > Streptophyta > Magnoliopsida > Poales > Poaceae > Alopecurus > Alopecurus myosuroides. Next base: position 4,905 of record JAPCYS010003839.1, read on the forward strand.
AGGGGTTCGAATCCCACCCCTGCATCTAAAACCCATCTTTTTTTCATTCGTTTTTCCTAGATCCAGATCTACTCCAAATTGCACCCAAGTCCCTGCTAGCATTTATCTAGGTCCCTGTTATTTTCTTTCCAAGTCCCTGTAGTTTTTCTAGGTCCATGGTTATCTCTATAAACCATAAAAATGCTTAAACTTGGTAATTTAATAACTTTTGTTTGGAAACTCCAATTGCAAAACTTTAAACATGTAAACCACTCCATTTTAAATTCTCTACCCAAATATAAAATTTGTTTACTGTTTTGAATATTTTAAATTGGTGAAATATTTGAATTTTTGTTTAATTCACTTAATTTTGCAAAATTCATAACTTGAACATAAAAATTCCAAATTCAACAAATAAAATATGTTTTCCATCCCATTTTTCATGTAATTTGCAAATATAAACTTTGTTTCATGTTTTGAATAATTATAATTGGTTAAATAATTTAAACCTTGTTTAAATCATTTAAATTTGCTAAATTCATAACTTGCTCAAATTAAATTATTTTTGAACATATAAAATATGTTTTCAAACCAGAAAAGTATAAAATTTTCAAATATGAAATTGGTTTAATGTTTTGAACAAATAAAAATTCAAATAAATTCATACTTGAATTTAATTCATTTAAATCTTGTTTGACTTGTTTAATTCATAAATAATTCATCCTAATTCCTTTTTCAATAATTGAAACATGTACTCCACATAAAATTTTGTGTACTTTCCAAATATGAATTTTGTTATTTGTTTTGAACAATTAAAATTGATGAAAACAACAAATGCTTGTGTAACACCTTTAAGGAACCAAAATTCCCTAACTTAATAAATAAAATTCCAAACTTGGTAAACCTTTTTCAAAATTGTTCTATTGTTGTTATTTTTCTGTTTTCCTCATCCATGCATCATACTAATCCACTTTCACCTGTTGATTAGTTGTAAAACAATTATTCCAACCTTAATTCATGGGCTTTCCATATGCAATCCCAAATTGCATGTGTGTCCATTTAATTATGTTATGTTACCATGTCAACTAGTTTATTTTTGGTGCATCAATTAAATGGTCATGCATCATCCCATGATTGTGCATTATGCCATGTTATTGATTGTTTGTCTCTTTGCGTTGTTTGTTTGCTTCTTCTCGAATAGACGACGACGTTGAGACAGACGAGCTTTACGACACCCCTTCTGAGGATCTAGCTCAGTACCAGGCTGCTGAGTTTGCAGGCAAGTATTCACTCACATGAACCATTGTGTTCCTTTCAACACTGGATACCGATACTTTCCGTTGTCTATTCTGCTAGCCATATGAATCGTTGCTTCTGTTCCGATCCTATCACATGTTATCCTTTAACCCTGATATAGCCTCACCTCCACACCTAAAACCCCGTTGCTTGTGCCCGTGTCTTACTAGCATGCTTAGGGTTGTTTTGCTCGAGTCTGTTAACCGTTACTTTCTGTTACTATATTTTTCTATTATGTTCTGGGGCTCGATGTTTAAACAATCAACCTGTTAATGTTTGAGGTAATAATAATTTGATGATAAGGCATCGGCAGGAGGCCCGGCGTGGTTTTGAGGCCTGCTAGTGTCGACCCTAATTAGGAAAAGGGTCTTGTCTACTGATCCATGATGAGCGCACTAACCACATGTGGGAAGCGTGTATGGGCGCCCCCCAATTTGATTCGATTCGCATCTCGTCCAAATCGCCTCATTTAGTTCGGGTTTTCCATTTGCCGCATGCATATGCAGGTGCGAACCCTTGGTACCAGGGTGGAACTTTTGTAGTCGGCATTTAGGGAGACACGTTCTTAGAGTGCTATGAGGGTCCCCTTTTCTTCGTGGGGCTTGATTAGCCGTGCGCTCAATTGCACGGGGTTCTTTGGGCTTGATGCGAAGAAGAGTTGAGTTGTGTTGAGTGCCCCGCTTGGTGGGAGGCATTCCATCTGGCGGGTTATTCTTACGTGTACGGCCAAATTGGTGCACCCCTGCAGGGATAAATCTTCTCGAGAAGCCGTGTTTTCCGCGGTTATGGTTGACTTGGTGAAAGTACTGGCTAACAAGTACTCAGAACAACTTACACCTAACTAATGATAACTTGACTAGTAATAGTCTTATTGACACAATAACTTGAACCATCATTAATCCAACTGTGTGAGTTATCCTCGGATTGCTTCTTTGGATAAGGGGCGAGATCCAGGATGGGTTTGTTTGGAGTTAGTTATAGTTGGTTACGATACGCTATCTTATCTCCTTTCTGTTAGCCGGAAGTTGTAGTATGTTCTGTAGTTGGTTAGTGCAGCCAGCTGCCGCATCTTTTGTATCACCCCTTTCTTCCGTTGAACCCAAAGCATCTGTGCTTGATGTTATGGGGTACACTTTGGTGAACTGTGAGTCTTGCTTGCCAGTACGTTTATGTACTGACCCCTTTGGGGCTGTGGTTTCCGCAGACTACGCTTACGAGGATCCCCGTGATGGCTACTACGTGGAGTTTGACGAGGCTGCTAACGAGTAGATAGCGGACCCCGGGCAGGATCCGAGACATCGTGGATGGGCTCCGTCTTTTCGTTTCCGGCTTCTTAAGCCTATTTGGATCTTGTCTGTACTCAGACATTTTGGATGCTTCCGCTGTGTTGTAATGATGATATGTTGGGACATGTGTCCTCTGGATGATTGTATTTGCTATCTCTGCTCTAGTGAGAGTTATTTGCACTTATTTCTATTTATTTGTGTCTTAGAGATATGTTGTGCTATCATTCTGTTAAACGCCGTTGACGTACCATGTGTGTATGGTATGAAGTACGTCAATGGTAGTATCATGATTTCTATGGGATGGTTTACGTAGACGATGAACAGTAGGGGTTGGTTGTCACACATACGTGTGTTGGCCTACTCGTAAGAGATGCGGGTGCCGGTAAGCCCCGTAATCCAATCAACTACTGTTCAACGGAACTGCGAGTATCCTCTAGAAGTCCGGGTGCGACAAATGGTATCAGAGCCTGTCTGCCTGTAGGATCCCTTTTACTGGTCGCAGTTGAGTCTAGAAACTATTTTTAGCTATATAGGAAATGAAACGTGAGAGTAGGAATTCTGTTCTTTTATTTCTTTCCCCACCCACCCTCCCTTTTTCTGGTAAGGAAGTGCAACGTTGTTTTCTCTCCTCACCTAAACTTTCAAGTTAGGATTTCACGAATCCTGGTTTCTCTGGGATAGTTATATCTACTAGACCATAGGAATGGAGGTGGTTGTGACATGATTTATCATGTTGCCTACTCACGATTGAGAACGGAGGCGTGTAAGCCCCGGAAGCAGATCCTCTATTCCTTAAGCAGTAGATATTGATCCTTTAGAAGTCCGGATGGGTTTTCCGTAGTACCTCAGGAGTTTTTGGTCTCGTGTTTCCCGAATGTTGCTTCGATATCCTGTTCTTCTCAACATCCTTATCGTCCGTTGAAACCTTGTTGTTGCTTTCCACGTCAGTTCTTCTACCGGCGTCTAATCAAAACTTCCCCGATCATCTGCAGATGGATCTCAGGTTCTACCCGCAGGTGGTTCGGATGACTCGTTGCGAGAGCACCGTCGGTTATCCGGAGATGCTGAGAGACATGGTCACTTATCTGGGGTTCCGTTGGGCACCAGAGTACTAGGTCTACGAGCACCAGCGGGAGTTTGACCAGACCTACTACCAGGCTATCGTCTACATTCTGTCAGATGATGGCATGAGCGTTGTCCACCGATACGAGGCAGTAGGTTCCACAGTGGATATGGCCGTGCAGCAGGCAGCTTACGTGAGTCTCACCGTCCTTCGTGCTGACTACTGGGGATTTGACGATTCTATCTATTGCCACATCCCCCGTGGTTACATCACTTCGGAGGGAGCTCATTTCACTCTCTACGACAACTTGGATGTTTACGAGCATGATAACTCCAGGCTGCACACCACCACTCAGTTTGTGAGGCACAATGACGCAGTTGCCAGCACACTATCTCAGGAGTTGGTTTCCGTCAGAGAGCAGCTCTACCTTGCTTTGACTCGTCTGGCGACGTACACCACAGACTTTGTTGGAGATGAGCGCTTTGCACGTTTCGATCAACCAGTTGGTCGTCATCTGCCAGATGCTGGAGGTTACGAGCCGATCAGAGGTCCACTCCTTAACCTCGGTGCTGGTTACACTGGGATTCCACGCTTTGGAGCACAGGGAGCCGATGCTATGTACTTCACCACACCCAGAGTCGCTCTCAGACCACGTCAGATCTATGTGGATCGTCGTTCTACCTACTTTCATGGGCGTGCTCCTCACCGTACCTCTCGCCGTACTACTCACCGCCGTCCTGCGTGATGAGCATGGGAGTACCGATGTATCCATTCTTAGCTATGTTTAGTTATCCTTTGGCATTCGAACCATTTGTGGTGTGTTGGATATTCTGATGTATTTGAACATGTGATGATGTACCTGTTGGTTATCTATTCATGCGTCGGAATAATCTCTCTTTCGGTTTCCAAGTCTATCCTTTTCTGTTGTTGTGCTAAAATGCATTTCCATTCAGGATGCCGCCAACAAGGAACACCCCGCCTGAGCCACCGCCAATCACGGAGCTGTTGACTCAGATGACTCAAGTCATGGCACAGATGGACCAGTTCCAGACTAATCAGCACAACAACCAGAATGCTCCACGAGTCAGTATCAAGGAGTTTCTCAGTCTGGGGCCGAGAGCTTTCGTGGCAACACGCGAGCCTCTGGATGCTGATGACTGGATCCGTGAGATAGCTAGGGCTCTGGAGATTGCTCACGTTGCTGAGGAAGACAAGGTCAAGTATGCCTCCTATCTCCTGAAGGGTCAGGCAGCTACTTGGTGGGAGAACTACCAGACCATGAGAGCTGGCTATCCAATCACTTGGGGTTGTTTCAAGGAAGCTTTCCTGAAGCACCACATTCCAGATGGTCTCATGGAAAGGATGCGTGAAGAGTTTTGCTCTCTCAAGCAGGGCAAGCTGGACGTCATTGGCTATCAGAGTGAGTTCAATCGCCTCGCTCGTTACGCTGGTGATGAGGTGTCCACTGAGGCTAAGAAGATGGCAAGGTTCCGCAGAGGTTTTAACCTGGAACTCAAGTACGCCCTCACCAACATCAAGGCCAACAACTTCGAGGAGCTCGTGAACACCACGCTCTATGAGGAAAATGGGCGCAAGGCGTTCGAGGAGTCTCGTAAGCACTCGCGTGAGGGTGGTTCCTCCTCCAACATGACCACCCCTCCGCAGAAGCGCCGCATCTGGGTGCCAAATGGTGTTGTCACTCGGGCTCCATATGCCCAAGCTTCTCCAGGCTTCGCTCCCCGCCCACCCAACCCTGCTCAGATGCATGATCAGAGGGCTTCAATGGGGCATCCAAGGCCAGGGCCTCCTCGTGTCGTCACTTGCTACAAGTGCAAGCAGACGGGGCACTACGCTGACAAGTGCACGCAGAGGCAGCTACCTCCACCACCACCTCGTCCCAACACAAACCAGGCAATGGTGCGTGCTCCCCCGCCTAAAGCCTTCAACTCCAACAACAGGCCTGTCGGGAGGACCGCAAGGGTGAATCATGTCAAGATCGACAAAGGTGAGGAAGCTCCTGACGTCGTTCTCGGTATATTACCCGTAAACTCTTTTCCAGCTAAAGTGTTGTTTGATACCGGAGCATCGCATTCTTTTGTGTCAAAGATTTTTGCCACAACAAACAACTTAAGTGTGGTTCCACTAAGCAATCAAATCACTGTTCACTCTCCGGGATCTCAAATGTTGACTTCCAAGATAAGTAAGGATAATCAAATCCTAGTTGGAGGCCACATATTCCTTGCTTCTCTCATGTTGCTGGGAAATTCTAACATTGATGTCATTCTTGGCATGGATTGGTTGAAGGCCAATAAAGCTAAAATTGACTGTGCTCAAAAGTCAATAACTCTGTTCCACCCTTCTGGCCAGATAGTCTATTCTCCAAATGAATCAAGTTCTGTTCAGCTGTACACCCTAGATGCAAAACCTCTACCTCTACTTGAAAATGTTCCGGTGGTTTGTGAATTCCCTGACGTCTTTCCAGAAGAGTTGCCAGGGATGCCTCCGGACAGAGCAGTTGAGTTCGTGATCGAGCTTGAACCAGGTACTGCTCCAATCTCTAAGCATCCATACAAGATAGCTCCTCCTGAACTGAAAATGTTGAAGGAGCAAATCGATATGTACATGGAGAAAGGTTACATTCAACCTAGTTCCTCGGCTTGGGGTTGCCCAACTCTGTTCGTTGCGAAGAAGGTTCACACAAAGAGACTCGTTGTTGACTATCGTCCTCTTAACGAGAAAACCATCAAAAACAAGTATCCAATTCCTCGTATCGATGATCTTTTTGATCAACTTGCTGGAGACTCAATATTCTCCAAGTTGGACTTGAGAATGGGTTACCATCAAATAAAGATCGGAAAGGAAGATATTCCAAAAACAGCTTTCACCACTCGGTACGGTCTATATGAATACACCGTCATGTCCTTTGGTCTCACCAATGCACCGGCGACATTCTCTCGACTCATGAATTCTGTCTTCCATGAATACCTCGACAAGTTCGTTGTGGTATATCTTGATGACATTCTGGTCTACTCAAAATCTGAGGAAGAGCATGAAGAGAATCTTCGTCTCACTCTCATGAAACTTCGCGAGCATCGTCTATATGCCAAGTTCTCCAAATGTGAGTTCTGTATTCCAGAAGTTGCTTACCTGGGTCATATCATCTCTGCCAAGGGCATAGCCATTGATCCAGAAAAGGTTAAAGCAATTGTTGATTGGAAACCTCCAAAGACGGTGAAGCAAGTAAGAAGCTTTCTTGGCTTAGCTAGCTATTGCCGTCGTTTCGTCAAAACTTCTCAAAGATTGCCAAACCTCTCACTGATCTCACAAAGAAGGACAAGAAGTTCGTTTGGTCTCCACAATGTGATGAAAGTTTCAATCTCCTGAAGACTAAACTCACTTCTACACCAGTTCTAGTTGGCCCAGATACTACCAAACCTTTCCAAACATTCTGCGATGCATCTCTCAAAGGTCTAGGTGCAGTTCTTATGCAAGAACGTCAAGTTGTGGCTTATGCTTCACGTCAGTTGAACGCACATGAGAAAAATTATCCCACACATGACCTTGAACTTGCAGCAGTTGTGTTTGCCCTCAAGAAATGGAGGCAATACTTGTTGGCTAATCGCACTGAAATCTTTTCCGATCATAAGAGTCTGAAATACATCTTCACTCAACCAGATCTAAACCTCAGGCAAAGGAGATGGATTGAAAAGATTAAAGACTTTGATCTCACCATTTCTTACACTCCAGGCAAGGCTAATGTTATGGCCGATGCTCTCAGTCGCAAGTCGTATTGCAATAATCTCATGATCATGGAAAGCCAACCTCCTCTTCATGAAGAATTCCAGAAGCTGAACCTTGGTCTTGTTCCTCAAGGTTATCTTCCGAACTTGACAACCAGTCCAACTCTCGAGGACAAGATTCGTTCTGAACAACTTCGTGATGCTGAAATCAAGAAGATGGTAGAACACATCAAAGAAGGCAAGGAGAAATTCAAGTCCTTCTCAATTGATGACAAAGGAACTGTGTTCTTCGAAGGACGCATTGCAGTTCCTCAAGTTCAAAGTCTCAAAGATGTCATTCTTAAGGAGGCTCATGAAACTTCTCTCTCCATACACCCTGGAAGTACAAAGATGTACCAGGATCTCAAGACCCTGTATTGGTGGCCTGGCATGAAACGTGAAATTGCTCAATACGTTTCTGAATGCGACGTTTGTCAACGTGTTAAGGCAGTCCATCAGAAAACATCCGGTCTACTCCAACCTCTGAAAATTCCTGAGTGGAAGTGGGACATGATTGAAATGGACTTCGTCACTGGTTTTCCAAAGTCCAAGAAGGGCAACGATGCAATCTTCGTTGTCATTGATCGTCTCACTAAAGTAGCTCACTTCTTTGCTGTCAAAGAAACAATCTCAGCTAGTCAGTTAGCAGAGCTCTACACAGCAAAGATTGTTCCTCTTCATGGTGTTCCATTGGAAATAAGCTCAGACCGTGGAAGTATATTCACTTCTCATTTCTGGAAAAGCTTTCAAGAAGCATTGGGCACCAAAATTCTGTTCAGCACAGCTTATCACCCTCAGTCTCAGGGGCAAGTCGAAAGAGTCAATCAGATTCTCGAGGATATGCTCAGAGCATGTGGTCTCTCCTTTGGCATGAAATGGGAGGATTGCCTTCCATATGCTGAATTCTCCTACAACAACAGCTTCCAGGCAAGCCTAGGCATGGCACCATTTGAAGCTCTCTATGGCCGCAGATGCAGGAGTCCAATCAATTGGTCTGGAGCTGGTGAACGTTCACTCTTAGGCCCTGACATTGTTAAGGAAGCCGAAGAGAAAGTTCGCATCATTCGTGACAACCTCAAGATTGCTCAGTCTCGTCAGAAAAGCTACTATGACAGCAAGCACAGGGATATGATCTATGCACCTGGTGACAAGGCATATCTCCGTGTAACTCCCCTCAGAGGCACTCATCGTTTTGGTGTGAAAGGAAAACTTGCACCAAGATACATTGGTCCTTTCAACATTCTCTCAAGGCGTGCGGAAAATGCCTATCGTCTTGAACTTCCAGAAAAACTATCCAAGGTGCATGATGTGTTTCACGTGTCACAGCTCAAGAGGTGTTTCAAAGATCTGGATCGTGCAGTTGATCATGATTCCATTGAACTGCAAGATGATCTATCTTATGAGGAGCACCCTATTCGTATTCTCGATGAGACCGAGCGTAAGACTCGCAACAAGAGCACAAAGTTCTTGAAAGTGCAGTGGTCCCATCATTCGATAAAGAGGCAACGTGGGAGACCGAAGAGGATCTTCGCAAGAAGTATCCGGACCTTTTCCCTTCTCAGTAGGAATCTTGGGGCGCGATTCCTTCAAGGGGGGGCGTTTTGTAACATCCCAAGTATGAAAACCACCCCTAGAATGTTTGTTTCTTGCTTTATTATTGTTTTGCATCATGGCATCTTAATCATTGCATTTGTTTTCCTTTTGTTTGCATCTGTTTTCCTTTGTTTTCCCATTTGAAATTCAAACAATATTCAAATGCTTTGTTCATACTTGTTATGTTACAATTTTTCCAACTAAAAAGTTCAATCAAAACAACCATTTTGTTTCCATTAAACCATAAGGTTCAAACCATTAAAATTATGGCTTTTAATAATTCACTTAATCCAAACTTAATTCAAATGTTATTCAAATAAAATTCCAAACAGCAACCCCTTTGGAATTAATGAAATTTACAAAACAATTCTAAGCAATTTGTTGCAAATAAAATTGAGGGTTCAACCTATTTGAAATGTTTGTTTTTAATAAATCACTTAATCTCAAAATCCATTCAATTTCCATCAAATTACAAACAGCATTTTATTTTGAACTTTTTGTAAAACAAAACTTGGCAAGTTGTTGCTGTTACATAGTTAAGCAATACCAAATTTTTCTAAATTTTTCTAACATCCAAACCTAGCCCTTTTCTTCCTTTTTCATTTCAGCAAAAAAAAAAGAAACAGAACAAAATAATAAAAGAAAAAAAAACGCACAGAGAGAGAGGGGCAGTGGGCTGTGCCCCCCACGCAGGCCCAGCCCACCCAGGCTGCAGCCTGCTACCCCTTCTCCCCCAACCTCCGTACAGCTTACGTCGGCAATGGAGAAAGCGACATGCGTGCCCCCACTGCTCCACTCCCCCTCCTCCTTTTTAACCCCTAGGGTTTCCCCCTTGATGCCTAACCCTAGCCGCACCCCTCTCCCTCCTCTCTCCCATCTCCGCCGCCATCGAGAGGAGGGCGCCGCCGTTTCCTTCTGCCACCGGCCGCCGCTCGTCGGACACGCGGCCGACGCCTCCGCCTCCCTCCGGCCGCGCTGAGGCCACCCCTGCGAAGAGGGTGAGCCCCCCTTTCCATTCTGCTATCTCACCTCTCGTTTCTGTGCTGTTACACCGCGAATTCTTCCGGCCATGTATCCGTTGCTGCCTGGTCGTTGCTCTGTTTTCGTCGACAGAGAAGAACGCCTGTTCGTCGATTGCAGTTCAGTTAACGCCGATTAATTAAGTTCAAAACCAACCCAGCCCGTATACACCCAAACAGCCGCAACAGCCCATCTGGCAGCGTTCGCTGCGCGCGCCCCAGCAGCGCAGGGGATCGAATCCCAGCCACCCCACCTTTTCTGTTTCTTTTTTCGAATTGTTACAGTGCAGTTCCTGAACCTCAACCCCCCTGCGGGTGGATCCCTGTAACAAACCCAACACTAGCCCAGTTGGTTGTTCCATTGCGTTGCCAGCAGGAGGGCAGGGGTTCGAATCCCACCCCTGCATCTAAAGCCCATCTTTTTTTCATTCGTTTTTCCTAGATCCAGATCTACTCCAAATTGCACCCAGTCCCTGCTAGCATTTATCTAGGTCCCTGTTATTTTCTTTCCAAGTCCCTGTAGTTTTTCTAGGTCCATGGTTATCTCTATAAACCATAAAAATGCTTAAACTTGGTAATTTAATAACTTTTGTTTGGAAACTCCAATTGCAAAACTTTAAACATGTAAACCACTCCATTTTAAATTCTCTACCCAAATATAAAATTTGTTTACTGTTTTGAATATTTTAAATTGGTGAAATATTTGAATTTTTGTTTAATTCACTTAATTTTGCAAAATTCATAACTTGAACATAAAAATTCCAAATTCAACAAATAAAATATGTTTTCCATCCCATTTTTCATGTACTTTGCAAATATAAACTTTGTTTCATGTTTTGAATAATTATAATTGGTTAAATAATTTAAACCTTCTTTAAATCATTTAAATTTGCTAAATTCATAACTTGCTCAAATTAAATTATTTTTTAACATATAAAATATGTTTTCAAACCAGAAAAGTATAAACTTTTCAAATATGAAATTGGTTTAATGTTTTGAACAAATAAAAATTCAAATAAATTCATACTTGAATTTAATTCATTTAAAT